>JBDFRD010321627.1:13276-33413 GCA_039654405.1 Bullina lineata | reverse complement strand
CTCCATGCTTCCTCAGTATTGTAATTTTCTTTCTTGGAGAGATAGAAAGGTGACCTGGATTTCAGCCTTGATGTTGACGGAGCATGCTGAAATATGTTTTGAAGAGGCGTGTTGGTGTCTTGTTCTGCCCTCTCAATCCACCTTTGGTTTGCTTATGACTTGAAGAGACATGGATTATCACTGACCATCCCTAAATAATGTATAAACCATGAAACCTTTTACGTCACTTTCCTTTTACTTTCTATATTTTTTATGAACTGTTCATATCCTATTCAAAAACATTTCTTAAAGAAATATATTTTACATTCCAACCAAATGAAATGAATTTGGTCGAAAGTATAATTGCAATTGTTTAAAGTTGCTGCATGAGACTATCACTACCGCTATTCATGTTAAATAAAAGTGCTTTTTATTCAGCTTCAAACTGCATTGCTTTGATTTTACAATAAACTAACTGTACATTTGTTATAAGACTGACCCCAAAAAGGTTAAATAAAAAGACAGGAAGGTAGAAGAAGAGGAAGTGAAATCATTAACATTTTTTAAGCTTCACACTTGTCTTACCCCTTGTAGAAACTGAGAGTCCACCACTCACAGCCTCCTTTTGACAAGTGCTTCAGCTCACTTGTTTTAGTGAACTTAATTTCATCACAAAGATGAGTAGGACAAAAGAAAAGAAAAGTTCCCCCAAGACTTATAAGGCCCATAAAGCATGAGCTTTTCAACCATCTGCAAGACATGATGCTAGTCTGATATAGGTTTACTTTCTGCACAATATTCCAGTACCCAATTCATACCTGGATGGAGAGAGGACAAATTGTAAAGCATTTTTGAGGACTGAAACTTTATGTAAATCTTTTGAAAATGGAGTGGGCAATTCTTGTATAAACAAGGCTGGTGAATGCTCAAAGAAAGTTGTGCTACTCCTGTACTGAATTCTGGACTGCATGTTTATTACTTAATTCCTGATGTTCCTTGTCTTGAGAAATTAAGTGGTGTCAATTTTACTACCACCACAAGTCACTCAATGCTTATTCCTCTGAAAATTTATGCAAAAAAAAAGGAAAATAAAAAAACCCCCGAAAACAGCCAAGTGAAAAGTACATGTTTTATTGAAATATTTGATAGCTTGACATCATCTCACTATGATCTTATCAATTCTTATACAATAACGTGTTTTAAGAAAAGGTGTCCCACATTGTGCAGTGAAGAAGTAAACGGCCACTTAATTTTTTTCCTTTCTTTTCTTTTTTTCTTTAACAATTATGCGTTAAAACAACAAAATATAAATTGACATGTAACTTTAGGGACAAAGTTTCAGGTTTTCATATCAAATATCACACATATTACTGTTATTTCAGTCAACAAGTGAATAGTGCTCCACACATCCCATAATTTCTCCGACTATCAAATTAAAAACAAAACAAAAAACGTGGCATTCCGTTGCACATGCGTCCGAGGTGGTTGGTCAGTTACATGCTAATATTCATGGTTTCAATATTCAATTACAAAAAAAACGAAACAAAAAAAAAACACATTGAAAACATGGCAAACAGACTAGACATGATTCACTTCCACACCAGATAAAACATGAGCAAAACAAACCACATGAAATACTTTTCTTGAGGAGGGGAGTTATTTTGCGACACTTTTGACAATGCTCCTCCTTTAATAAACAATTATTAAAATATTACAATACAAAACTACAAAATCTTCTTTATTGCTTTCCTGAACACTGCTAATTATAAAGAAAAAATCTTAATGAGGACAAGAAAATTTTGATTTTAATATTTGTACCATACATGTTCAGGTTTCAAGAAAAAATATGCTACATCATCCTTCCTTTTTTGTTTTACTCAACATTTTTTATACCTACTTATCAAAGCACCATACTTTTTTTATTATAAAGATGAAACCTACTGACATTTAACAATGTGAAAATAATAGTTGCAATAGAAAAAAAAAAGGAGCTTTTCATATAAGGGTAGAAGTAAGATACATTGAGCTACTTGCATCCTACATTCTATCACATTGGTATTTAAGTTCCACGGAAGTGTCAACGAACATCACAACACAACATAAATAAATCTAGAAAAGAAAAATACACATCTTCCTCCATTATTCACTGATTAGTGAAAAATTCAAACATTAGACATGCTAAACAATGAATTATTTTCCTATAATTTGGTTACTAAGAAAAACAAATCACTAAAGCTTCAATAAGGAACTGAACGACTGACAATCGCCTCTTGAAGCTACAAACCACACAGATGATCAACGAAGGGGGGGAAAAAGTGAATAAACAAACACAGCCAGTGTACTATCACCGATACGTCTAATGGCAGTGAAATAAACTTTCACATGAAATAAATAACCATAGGAAAGGAGTATTTCAACATTGATGTATTCATTTTCACATTAAACACATAAAAACTTTTGTACATGAATGAAAAACAAATTTGTAGATCTACTACAAAAGAAAAAATAACAACAACGGCAAACAAACACATATACAGAGGAAGAGGGTTTTGGTCAGAGCTCTGGAAAAGCAAAAGAGGACACCACTGGCAAACGCTGGAGCAATTGGTTAATAATGTTCTATCATCAATTGCTCCCTGCAACATTTAGGTTAAAGTTTACGCAACAGTTTTCCAAAATATCTCCTTGACTGCATAACATTATGACTTCATTGATTCATATTTTTTGTTTACAGATTAAATGGTGTGTCTTAAATACATTATATCTCCACTTGTATGGGAGGAAAAATAACAGCCCCCTTGCAACAATCTGTGCTGCAACCTTTCATTCCTTGGGTTATTTTTAACATACACTAAGCATGCATTTCCCCTTCTTGGTTCTCTACTGCAAATATGAAGTGCAAATTTCTGAAGCTGCTGCAAAGTCACATGGATAAATCATTGCTTTGAAAAATAGAAGTCTCAAATATCCTACCTCCAGGTACAAAGTTTACCCTTTGTTTTTCATTTATTTCCTTCAGTTATAATTCTTGGAGACCCATCCCCCACTAAAAAAAAAGGGCAAAACAAAATAAAAAACTACTGAATAAATGTAAAGCCTCGTACATTTTTTGGGGGGGAGGGGGAGAATTTCAAAAGATATTTATTTCTTGATTGAATGTTCATTATCATAACCTTAGCAATTGAAACAATTCACGACTCTTGCACATTGGAGATGGTCAAGAAAGATATCAATATTTTCAAACACTTTCTGAAACTACAATGGAAGCTGATTTATTACTGAGAGATTCCCAAATAACTGTTGTTGATTCAAAGCTCTATTTGACCATGTTTAATTTACATGACTGTAATGGGGAAAATTGTAAGTTATTTGAAAAAAATCATGAAATACCAACAAGGAAAAGCTTTATTTCTATTAGGCCCGAGGTATACATACCCCACCAACTTAATAATATATAATAATAATAAGATTCATAATACCAGCAACTCCTTCCGTGAACACAACTGGGAGACAAAAAAGCAAAGGACCCACTAAACTGTTGGTAAATTTTGTAAACTCTGGAATGTTTCTTCTTCTTTTTTGGGGGGAGAAGCTTGGTGGGAAAAAAGAAGAAAAAAAATTAAAGTGTACATCTAAAATGAATGTCACATTGCTGATGGTAACACAGTGTGCTGTTATCTCCTCCTTATGGCATAGACATTTCGCATGTTAGCACACACAAAAAAAATAAAAATTACAAACAATGAATGTGTATAAAAATAATTTGTAAAAAAAATCTGTAACCTGTAGCGACAAAATATATGAGATAACCTGTAATTAACAGTTACCAAAAAAAAATCTCTCTTAGCAAATAACTGCTTTAAGTTTACATGTATTTTCCTTCTAAATCCATTTGTTTTTCCGTCGATCCCCCCTTTTTTTTGTTAAAAAGAATTAACATTAAAGACATCTTCAATTTCTATCACACACCAAGTCACAAAATGTTTGTTTCTAATGGGGGAATAAGTACGTACTAAACTAATTCAGGACAAACAAAAAATGTGATGAAGTGGCCGACTACACAACCATCCCATGTCTGTTCCCCTTCTCTCCAGTAGGCTATTTAAAAAAATGATCAAACACATCAACCCTGCTGTGCTCTTTTCAAGTAAATGACTCACACATTACCCAACAAACTCTCCTTCATTTATTCTGCTTGTATCTGCCACACCAATTGTGTAAGAAAGAAATTGGACAAAGTTGATAAAGATATACACTAATCCGAAGCCTTTGGGTTAGCCTGCAGACAACTTCACGTTGTTCTGATTTTCCCAGGGACATAGTTTTTGTCAATCACTGGCTCTTGAAGGAACATGTGCAAGCACTTCTCGTTCTGTGCAAGTGGGTGACCAGCCACTCTGTTGAAAATAAAAACCAAGAAATGTATACCCAATCAATTTTACCAAAACAAACAAAAAGATAATAGACATTACAATGTTTTCCGTTATGTGTACCACCTCTTCAAAGATACTAGGGGAACATATAGAAAAATGTGCCTTTCATTTTGTCCTCAAGAAAATTTTTTGGGGGGTCTTTTGCTTTTCACTGTTTTATCTAATCCTATCTCTTTGTTTCAAATAGAGGTTACTTTTTGTTTTATTGAACAGCGTGAATAAAAATACTACCCTATACTCTGGAAACTTGAGACATTTTAATTTTTGCAGAGGTAGCAAAGGAAAAGAAAAAAAGATGCCTTCATACGATAAGCTTAAATCCCATCAACTATAATTGGAATAGAATCAATACTTAGCATCCATGTGTGCAAACTGAGTAATAACAATTTTTGCTTGGGAAGTAAACCAATGACTGATTAACATTCTTATTAGGAGGTGATCAAGTATCATCCGTTCATTTTATTTTTATGCTATAGAAGTTGGGATACCTTCTGTCTATTTTGGCCAATGGGCCTTGGGTACAATTCTTTTCCTATCTACTGATGCAAATCTTATTACTGTTCTCCCCCTCAAAGACTTCAACAAAAACTTGCACCTCACATACACAATAGATTATTATATCAAGTTGTAGACCGTTTAATGTATTCATAATACCATGATGCCAACTGAAGCAAATTTTTTATAAGTTTACTAAAAGATCTTTCCAATGTTTAAACCAATAGGATAAAGAGCTGAAAAGTCTACACATGAGATATTTCAGCTGCATAAATGAACTCTTTTAATTGCGAATTCACTACTATTATATCCTAATTTAAGTAATACAATGAGAGAAACACAGATCAACTAGAAAATCGTCTATGCCACAAATAGAGTGTACGTCTGAAAATAAAATTTTACTCTAAAGAAAATTAATTATATAAAGATTTCATGAGAAAAATGCACTCACTTGTTGATAAATTGTTCTAGACCCTTCCGTCTTTCTTCAATGAATTCATCTTCAAAAATGCCATCATCCCCTCTGAAAGGCAATTGTCTTTTCAAGGCTTTGCCAGGTAATGGTGGCACCACAATCTAGTTAGAGAGAAATGTTTTCAAATATTATTTACAAACGAAATCCAACCAGAGGTAATCAAATCCAAAAGAAAGAAAAAAGGCATGGAAAGAGGCAGTAGTGTTCAGGAAATTTAGTGAAGATATAATGTTTTACTGACAGAACACAGTACAATACATCACATACTATCCATATATTTATGGCCTCAGAGTACTATTCCTTTGATGCATGATGATCAGAATAATATGCTGTAAAGGCTAAGCAGGTGAGCATAAGATCTAATCTACCTGATTCATTCTACAAAGTAGGTCTGAAGTTGATTCATGTGTCTTATTCAATAATAGTTTAATACCCTGTACGTGAGAAGGAAGGCACTAAATCCTGCAACACTCAGATGTAAGTTGTATAATTGTACATGTAGCATGTATTATTCTAGTCAACTTTGCTGTAAGAACACGCAGTGAGTTGGGTCAGATCATGTGTAATTGATAGTGTACATTATCAGGGGCACCCATGTTGAGTGCACTCTGTGAAAATTAATGTCTTAATGGCAACTTTTGTAAAAGTAATCTCAAAAATAAATTCAATGAAAGGCGTTCAAGAATGCATTCAATCTGGAACAAACTTTGTACCAACATCAGACTATTTTTGCTAACAAGCTTGAAAAGGCTCCTGGCAGAAATGATTTGAGCATCTTGAAAGAAAAATGTTGTCACTCTTGGCATAATGTTAAAAGCACCTCCCAGTTTATTTTCTCATTATTCAAAGCACGGTGGGAGTAAGAACTTCAAATCTTCCACATTATCAGCCTTCTGGCCATTTTCTTTTCTTCCCAAATAATTCTAATGAAATCTAACAATATGTCTTTTAGCCTAGGGAAACTTTGCTTGACCTGATATTTCCTTTTCTTTTTCAGTATATTGTTTGCTTAGCTATCGTCTTTTTCACACAAAAAAAAACAACCAAAGTATTTGAAACTTTTGCACCACACATCACTTGAGCCAAATTTACAATCGACATTTATTTCACCAGCAAATATCACTACACCGGAAACATTGCACTTCCATTTTAAGTACGATGTTGGACTTCTTCTCCGATCACAGAGAATGTATCACTCATGTGAAACAAATGAGGCATTGCTCCTTTACTGAGATTATAAAACCGAGTCAATGTAACTCAACAAATGAGTTGTGAGAAAAAAACAAAGTTAATCGATGCATATAATAATTATAGACTTTTCTCATCCATTAAATAAAAACAAGCTCAGAGCCTAACTCTACATATAGCATATATAATATTAGGCCTTGTCACTAGAAGAGACATTCTGAGCTCAATTATAATGCCTGCAAATGATGTATGGCTGTATTATTCATATCAATCTGTTGCATCAAACCTTGTTAGCGAACATTTTTAAGCGTGTCTAAAGTGTTATTCTTCATGTTATTTCACAAATCATGTTCAAAAAAAATTAACTATGACAACAAAAGTGTCTTACATAACATAAAAAACCAAACAAACAAACATAAAAAGTATGATAAGTGTGCTTCATGACTTCTATTTTATAATTAAAGCAGTGTGTGCAAAACAAAGGGGGTTGTGCGGAACTCAAAGGTGATTAAGTGCTGGGCTATTCAATAAGGCAGTAACATTCTGTTTTTGGGAAGTCACAATAATTGTCATTTTTAAGTTAAAATGAGACAAAACTTTTAAGTTCTAAGTTTCTTACTTGAGGATGAGTATGGAAGGGAAGGAGTCAGGGTAAAACAAAAGCAAAATATTCCCAGGATTGTAACAAAAAAGAAAGAAGGAAAGAAAACCCCACAAAAACCCAGAAATAAAGACACCTGTCAAAAAGTTATAGCTATTTCTTAATATTCCAATACTCCTGAATAATACTGTAACAGTTGGTTCTAGATAAAACATCTATAAGTGCTGACTACTTGCTAGAAAATTTGAAAGGCATTCAATACATATCCCATTATCCTTCAAGATTATATTTCTTCACTACCTTTGTTCAAAAGAACTTGTTTTGAACGTGAGTTTACAGTTTATTCCTTATTCAAGTATTTTTGCATCACTAACTCTCACTTTAAAGCATGAGATATAGAGGGTATGGAAAATTGTGGGCAGCAGAGTTCGTAGTGACCATCACGCATACCTTGCTGTCCCGTTCTAGTTCAACTCTTAACCAATCAAAGTCACTGTAGCGTCGTCTTACACCTGACTCTTTCACTTTGAAAACTGGCATGTTAGTCTGTGAAAGATTAAAAATGTTAGTCCTTTCAAAAACAAAAAAGAGAATACAATAAACACCCTCGTACCTTACTGTCTCTTTCTAGTTCATTTCTTAACCACTCAAAGTCACTGTAGCGCCGCCTCACACCTGATTCTTTGAGTTTGAAAACTGGCAAGTTTGTCTGGAAAAGATTCAGAGAAAATGAATCCATGAGTGACTGCTGAGATGACTTTCACAATGTTACGGCATGAACCTGATTTAACAAAATGCCTGTAAAATGAAAAAAATGAGCAATTAAAGTCGTGGTTCATCTTGCAAGAAAATGAGTGAGGCCTGACGTCAAAATCAAGTTCAATGAGTTTTCTGCCCTGACCATTCAATAAAAACAAATAAAAGAATGTGGTTTCTTTTTTTTTTTTCAACTTCAATCTGTTGCAATCATTCACTTAAAAGCTTGACATTACTGTATAAAATTATTTCCATACCCTTAATTGTATAGCTAAGTTTTTTTAAAGGTTCAATTGAATTCTATAAATCACATCATGGCAAGTTTTGGTCAGCAGATC
The DNA here is from genome assembly GCA_039654405.1 of Bullina lineata. Lineage (NCBI taxonomy): Eukaryota > Metazoa > Mollusca > Gastropoda > Bullinidae > Bullina > Bullina lineata. Next base: position 25,148 of record JBDFRD010321627.1, on the reverse strand, counting down.
CATGATGCCTTACTGGCTTCTACATTTCCTGGAAAGTCTGGGCCCAGCAGAAGCCTGCTTGTTTTCAGAAAATATAAAAAAAAGGAAATTAGAAGTCTGTTAGTCTGAAATGATAAACATACAATTTAATAATAATTACATTTTCCAAAGGGAACACACACTAGTTCAATAAAGTTTAAATTGCTTATTCTGATTTATTAATAGAAATGTTGCAAATTAAAGCTCTTTACCTGAAATATTCCCCATTCCATTTTATGAAACAGTTGACAAATGCTATGTTGGTTCTTTGGAAATATAAGTTTAAAAATAAATATCAGTCTCTTGTCAATAACCTCTTATTTTTCTTTAACCTCTTCTAGCTTTGGCCCAATGAGGTCGCAAAAAGGAACAATTGATGGTTGTAGTGCCAGTTGTAGTGATAGCATGTCCAAACCGTGTGACTTTTTCTTAGTTTTATATGTTACAGAACTGGCATTTGTCCCATTCTCTCAAATATATCAGTGTTACAGATCGGGTTTACGTATATATACAAGAGGCCCTAAGTGGTACTACAGGCTTTTTATTAAAGCTTTTCATGATTTATCATTATAATATATTTATTGCTTTTCTGTGGAAAAAACGCTGGTCGTGCATTATGATACATATTTTGATACTTCTTCTAGCAAACCTTTTATGGAGCTGTCAGGAGAACCTAACATTTTTCACCACCATAAAAGGAAATTACCAAGAACGGTACGAAACTATAATATATATTACATATTGAAATATGAGTTTCTACGTCAAAAGTGATAATGAATGAAAAACATAGAATATATGTAACATGACAGAGACATAAATTAGTAACAAAAGTCAAAATTTGAAATAAAGTTCTCATTTTCAATGAGTAACAGATAATCTTCAAAATCAGAAGCCCTAATTGCTTCACATAAAAAAAAAGTTTATACATCTTAAAAAAGACGGCAGAGAATTCTGGACAAATCCAATGAATTTATTAAGTTGCCTCTTGTCTCAAGGAGCGGTAAAATTTGTAAGAAATTAAATTATTATCATGTTTGTATCTCTTTTCATCTTTTACAGACAACCGAAGCAGAAGTGCTACTTTGCCTAGGCAGCCTCTTAGAAACAACACTTTGCTCAGAGGCGTTGTTCCTCTCTCGGTCATTCTAGTTTTATCCCAAAGGAGAGACAAGCCTATACATTTAGAACTAATCCAACCTGCAGTCTGATAGAGAGTGAGACGTCCACGGGTAGAATTTTGAAATTTTGCACGGACAACGGCACTTGCCTACTCTTGTACTCTTAGACTGTCAAGGGATCTTTAATGTGTATGTACACATGGGATCCCAGATGTTACACAGCTCGACATTCAGACTCCGCATTAACTAACTGGGGCCAGGTGTGAATAATGATCAAGTTCCCAGAAAAAAACCCTGCCGCTAATGGGAATCAAAATCGGACACATATTCTCAGAAAGTGAACAACTTTAGAGCTAGCTATTCATTAATTACCTATTGCCTGAACCAAGTGAAATCCTCAGTTTCAGGAATGTCTCACAATTTTATGAAATTTTAAGAAAGGTGATGAACAGAGATGAGAACTCTAAGATGACTTTATTTCTGCTAGCATCACCATAAAAGTTATAAAAGTATGGCATGGTTTTGAGGTTTGACATGAATGTCAATTAAACAAGCCAAGACCTCCATAAACTAAAATACAGATAGCCTAGTCCAAAAGTAGACACAGAAAGAGAAGTAAAATATATGGAGGCCATGTGGATCTAATAAAATATTTTAACAAATGTAAAATAGGCTACGTAGTAGAACAACAGATTAGATAAACTCCATGTGCCAAATTAGCCTTTCCACTATTCTCCCACCATTGTAAGCATTTTAGCGTACGGTCAAGGTCTAGATTCTACATCTAAAGTGAGGTAAAGGATATTTGCCACATGGTATTATCCTTCATCATACTAAAGGTTCTGCGAGGGTGTAAGTTGTAACATAACCTCCTCAGATGGAGAATAGTTCTTATAAACTTGCTCTTCCTGTACTGTACTGTAGGCTGGAGTGGAGGAACAGTTGAAAACAATGCGGTAGTGTTAGGTCAGACTTAATTGTTAGTATCAGGCCAGGTCAATCATTCATCAAGATCAAGATGTGAAACACAATACACCATTCTATAAATATAGATCTAGATCTACATTCTAGATCTATGTCATGTATTAAGTTTACTGTTATCAACCTTTCAACACACCCCCTTTTTTCTTTTGTCGTTCCTTATCCTTACTTCCTTCCCCTACCTTCATTCGGACTTCATAGTCTGTGTAACGCTTCTTGGCTACTCCGTGGGTCTGTGGGTCTGATACATCAATTTCTAAAAAGTTTGCAGGTGGGGAATAAGCGTCTTCAAGAGTTTGTTTCTTTGAAGAAATTCTGGCTGTTGCTGTGGCTGTAGCAGTCGACATGATTCTAACTCAGACCCGAGTTCATCAACCAACGGAGAAACAACCCCTACACAATTTTTGGTGACAATGCAGTTTCTGTGCACTTTTCAACACAGCAATTCATGACGTACAACTCATTTTGTTGAAAGGGGAAGCACTTTGATTAATTTGCAGCCGGAACTGGAATATCAAAAAATCGAAAGTAAACACAATAAAAATGTTCCGGTCAGAGATCTAAAGAGATCCAGGTCTTGTATTCCGAAATACGGTGATGCACGGTTCAAGATAGCATAAAGAATTACTTGCAAATTAAAACTACCAGATTGAGAAAATATATTCATCTAGGGAGGCTTTCCGAACGCGGTGGCATTGCAATAATTCAAGGGTTAGTGATAGGGTAAAAGGGCTAGGGTTAGGGGTAAGGGTTAGTGATAGGGTAAGGGCTAGGGTTAGGGGTAATGGTTAGTGATAGGGTTAGGGTTAGATCTAGGGGTAAGGCCCCTCTTTTTTATCCTCTACCCCACCAAAGAAAGCCCTCTTTAGTTACTTGGGTATGAGACCGCGTTCGGAAATCCTTCCAGATGAAAGATCCACTTCTCTGCCAGTGGTAGGATTTGAAGAGAGATCCCTGCTCTGCATGCAAAGGCCCACTCTGTTGCCTGAGCTATTCCATCAACAAATTTGTCCAACCAAATCAGTTACATTGTATCAGTTTCTTGTCAGACATTATCATTAGGCTAGGCTTGTAACAAGAGGAAATATTAGCAACTTCACATGATTTGCTTTGGAGGCTGTATTAACTTCGCTCAGAGGCCACTTCTCATTCCTGTCACTGTGGGTTCATTGTCACAGCTTGCAATTTTTTTATTTTTTTTTGTATGTCTGTCTTTTGTTTTCAGAAGGATTTAAATGTTGAAGCTTCTCATTACACTGATCACATGAGTGCTTTTTTTTTTAAACAAAAAAAACTGGACGTTGTGTCAGTTAAGATAGGATCAGGTTTTTCAGAAAATAAAAATAATTGCCTAAAAAGACTCGAATCAAAGGAGCAACACCTGTGACGTACATGCATTATGGTGGAAGTCATTAAAATTTTGACTGCGAAGGAACTTGTCTGAACATGTTGATTTTGAAAACATTTTTATTTATTGCCATTTGGCAACTTTTCGAAATTTTTATTCTTTTAAAAATCTTTTTGTTTTTTCAGCTGTGGCAACATTGAGGCAATTTAAATGAGGTAAAAGAGGACCAAGAACTCTGCCTTGGAAGTGAAAATATTAAAATCTTTCATCTCATTATCTTTTTCTTAAAAAATTGCAGCTAACCTTTTCTGATTTTTCCAGGCCACAAAGAATTTCCAAATGTTAAGAAATTTATTCAGCAACACATGGATGAATTCCATGGGTGAAGAGCTGTAAAGATTGTGTCCAGTCAGACAACTGAAACGTTAAAGAATCTGTTGAGACAATTCACAAGCATGGAGGCTGAGAAGAAAGGAAAGCCAAGTGCACACAGTATTCATTCTTCTAGTAAAAAAAGTTCATCCCAATCGGACAAGAGCCATTCAGGTATTTGAGAACTATTTAGATTTATAATAAGTTATAGATAGATCAGTTGTCTTTTATTGTCACTGGTTTACACCCAACTAATATTTCGATATATTTATAAGGAAAGTAGACAAAAACTAATAAAAAATAATAATATGATTCTTCATTGATTATTACTAGAATAATTATGTTGTTGTCTTGGAGATCATTTATCACCTATTGTTCAACGTGTGGTCACCAGTGGTTAACAAAAATGATGCTATTATTCCTTTACTTTCACATAAAGAAAAGTTTTCAAAAACGTTGCAGCACTTTCTTCACAAAGTGGCTGCAGGATCCCTCTCCATAGAAAAGTATGAAGTCAAGTGACATGTCTTTTCACAACATTCTGTAGACCATTAAATGAAGAAAATGGGATGTTTTTGTCATCAATCACATCCAGATCACATAATATCAAATGAGGGTCAGTATTTATTGAATCGACCGCCTTTTTTTTTTAGCTCATTTTATAAGCTCCATTATAATATAATCAGTAGTTTAAATATGTAACCGTGAAAAGAGACTTTGTCAGTGGCTTTTATTAATTCAGTTCATTTTCTGAGCTTAGAAAGAGATGTTATATTATTGTATTACATGTATCACACATGTTACTTTTCTTGTTTGAGATGTGTAAAAAAAAGATGTAAAAAATATTTAAGGGGGAAATGGTAATAAATTATGGAAGCCTCAGTGGAAAGTAATTTCTTCTGGTGTTATCTAAGTAATATTATATTATAAATGTATAATATTATTTTCCATCAATTATTTGGTTGATACGAACACTTTCATTGATTTCTTTTAATCTAATAAACACTTTTTTTATTCCATTTTAAAGCTTTGCCTAGTCCAATAACGCAGTGAAATATAATTCATGTTCTTTTTCACTCTCGTCTTTTGCACAGTTTTGTAGTATCCGCATTAAGCCAGTTATTTCAAGCCCTAATGAAGCATTTCTACTCCTTGGCTATCTGTGGGTGTGGTGCAGGATTTCTTGCTAATTGCTCATGATAATAATAAATTACGTACCACCACATGTTTTGTCACTAAGAATATCACAGCAACTGAGCTGCTAGGGTAATGGACCCGAAGTTTAGATTCTGTGTGTCTGTAAGTGAAATGGTGTTTTGATTGAAGAATTCAAAAGTTTTCTTTTTGCTCACAACTTTATTGTGATAGTTTATATTTTTTTGCGATACATTCATTGTGAGATATTTTCACTTTAATAAAGAAGACATTGAATGATATTTAATGAAATCCCATTTGGCGCATCTCTTCTGTACATGTGTGTCTGTCTAGTGTCTATCTGCCTGTCTTTCTCTCTCTCTCTCTCTTTCTATCTTTATCTCTATCTCTCTTGTGTTATGATGGGGAGGTGGTTGTGGGAGTGGGGATTATTTAATGTTTTTTTTTAAGTCATCACAATTTACATTCTTTCAGAGTATAAATAAACAATAAAATAAAATATAAAATACTTTATTTTTTTTTAATCTTTAAAAACTAATGATTCTTTCAGTGATGAAAATGTAATAAACAAAAGCAGCACACGTTTTTTTAATTTTGGACAGAAAAATTCAACTAACTTATCTTCTTTTTTGCTGTTGTGTATTTCCTTAGTAAGTCGTAAAGTGTCAGTGAACCGACCAGCCAAAGAGCACACATTCTTGACAGATGTGGCCGATGTGAGGACAATGGAGCATGGCCTCCTTACCCTACTTAACGACTTTCATTCAGGGAAACTTCAAGCTTTTGGTAATCCTTTGGACTCAGTTCTCACTGTCATTATTTTTTGTGTTTGTGTGGTTGTTTTTTTTAAAGTTAAAGATCGATATTCATTTATTGGTGGCTTTCCTTTCTTCCGATTTTAAAACTTTTGTGCTTGAGGGAAAGTAAAAAAAAAAAAGGTTAGTCTTTGCACAATACATGTACTTGATATTGTCCCAGCTTTAAAATATTTGAATGTTTTGTAGGACTGTTTCAGACTTTTGCTCTGATAGTGGAGTGTTTTTAATTGCTTTTTTCTGTCAGTTCTTGTGTCTTTTATTCTCATGTTGCCTGGAGCAACTAAATGCATGCTGGTGAATGTTTGGTATGGAAATAAAGGTAGTAACAATTCATGATAGCCCAGTTTTGCTAGGTTACTTGTCCATTTCTCAGTTACAGTGAAATATGATAACTTTTCTGTAAGTTGAAGCGTAAATTAAAAAAAAAAATTGACACAGATACACTTTAAGCAATAGAGATCTTTGGTTTAGAAGGTCGGCACTGAGGCAAAAATGTCACATTATTGTTCAGACTTCGTCAGCACCACAGTCGTATTGATCATTAATTGCTGGCTGAATGCATACTTCAGTGTGCTTCTCCTAATCATTTGATTTTACCACCAGGCAACACAGCTACATTCAACAAAATGGATGTTATTCGCGTGCAGCAGGAAAATTTAGCTCGACAACACTTTGAGATGGACCTTTTGCCCCGATCTACAGCAGACAGGTGAGTAGAAGTTTCCTTTGTCAAAATGGAGGTTAATGAGCGGTGCATTGCAAGCAGGAATTATGGTTGATTAATATAGTGTACATAGAGAAAGGCCAAGAACAACATGTGGAAGGTGAAATCAAGGCCATGGGACAAACATGGGGATCCTTAATAAGGCTAGTGAAGGACAGGCTGGAATGGAGGGGCTTTGTTGCTGCCCTACACACCAATATTGGTGTAACAGGTTCATGATGAATATAAATTATGAAAGTGCTTAAAGAATTTTAGTAAAATAAGTAAGTTGTACGGATTTGATCCAAACATGCTGAAACTTGGGATAGGGGAATAACAGAAACTTTTTCTCGGACATAAACTTCTATATCGAGTCTTGTTTTTTTTGTTTTTTTGTTTCTTTTTCTTTTAAAACAAAATAATTTGTGTGTCGTGTGAAGTAATATGGCTTATAATTTGAATAATTACTCTCAGTGCACTTTTACTTTTAAATGATTTATATTTAAGTTCATATTTCATGTCTTGTTTTTACAGACTAAGTAAAGAAGAAATCCGGAAAGAAAATAATGAGAAGATGGAGAAACTAATAGAACAGGTACTTGACTCCTCCTTGTAAATGTTCATACATGAGCTGCTGTCTTAAAGAACATTTGTTGTTATTGTTAGTGGGTTTTGGGTTTGTTTGTTTTTTATCATTGGATTTGGATATTACTGGATTCTGTCTATTTTTATTTTTGTTTTTGTTTGGAGAGGTGTGGACTATTTGATATGTATTGTTTATTAAAGGACTAACTTTGCATCCTTTAGTGTAAAATGAAATAATATAAAAATCAGTTGGGATCCTGAACCTTTCCTTGATCCTTTGGGCCTTTTAGAAACATTTTGGCTCTCAAGGTTTTACGCTTGTTTCACTAATTTCAGTCAATTGTAAAGTTAACCTTTGCTTTTTTTAAGCTGTCAATAGGCTTAAGGAGTAAACTTGAACTTGGCAGACCGATATTTACCTTTATCGTTGATGAAAATATTTTAACCTGCTATTATGCAAATGAGAAATTATCTTTTTTTTCTTTTTCAGCTTCACAGCCTCAGCACCTCAGTGTATCCTTATATAAAAGTACAAATCTTGGAATTTTTTCTTCACCTACTTTTTTATGTTGCAGAAAGCTGAATTTTTTGTATTAACCTAGTCAAACATGCAAACTTTCTCTCTGTGCCTGTCTGGCTATATGTTTATGTGTCTGTCTCTGTATTTCCATCTGTCTCCCTCTTTCTGTGCCTGTGTCTGTCTCCCTGCCTCTCTCTGTTTGTTTCTGTCTCTCAGTCTCTTTGTATCTCTGCTTCTGTATCTCAAAAGTGGTAAATTTAAATAAAAGGGGCTAACGCAAAGAATACAAAAACAAACCAATGCTTGACATTTTGACTTTGTATTCTTTGGGATAGCTCCTTTTATTTTTATTTACAACTTTGTATTTTGCAGCTTCCCTGCAGCCTTCATCCACTCTTGGTTGCATTCTCTGTACCTCTGGCTGTCTGTCTATCTGTCTTCTGTCTGTCTATATCTTTTTCTCTCCCCTATCCCCCTCTCTCATTCACACCTGCATATACTCCTCCAGTTTCATCAAGTTTTTCAGTCACTTACGCTTTTCCTTTTCCTTCAACTTTTGTATCTTTGCCCTCTGAAGAACAAAGCAAACAGAATTGAATCATTCTTTCTCATCTGAAAGTTGATAAAATTGAAGATTTTTTTCCTTAATTTTTTCTCAGTCAGACATTACAGACCGACCTGGGAAAAAGAGAAGATAATGCACTCCCATAGACACTGTTATATCGTGAGGAATTATGAAGCAGAGTGGAGAAGAGATTGGGGAAGACCACTATGTCTGTGATATTTCTCATTAATGCCATGCAGAAAATTGTTCATTGTCTCTATAAATCAGGTCTACTATGGAATTTTTTTTTCCTATAATTAAATATAAGGATCCATCTTTTTTTTTAATCTTATTGATTGATATTTGTGTAAATATTTTTCCAGTGGAGAAGAGGGAAATACATTGAATCTTTGTTGTATCATGCCCTAGATATATCAGACTCAGCTACTTAACCTCTTAGGTAAAAAAAACAAATGAAAAAACAAGCAAAACAAAACAAAAAACATTTTCTTTAGGTAATTATCATTGACGTATAAAAATAAACTTTTACTATCAAATAATTTCTAGTAAGTACTTTGAGCGCTGAGGGCGTTTCAATGTTTTGCTTCAAAGAAGACTTGTAAACTCTATAAGATAAACATCTTGTTGGGAAAACTAGTCTTCTTTTGTGACATCCCCCCAGAGAAATTTTACCGTACTGTTTTGTGTGCTTTCTCAGTATTAAAATGTTGTTTGTTGGACAGTTTAATACCAAGTCAGGTCAAATATATTCTGTTTGCTAGCTGTTACGAAAATATGTCCTTATTAGTTTTTCTCTTCTTTTCTTTTAATGTTGCTCCCAATTTTCTTATGAGGCATTATAAAAAATTTGTTTGGCCTGTAATCTCGCATCATTCATATTTCATTTATTTATAATTTTTGTTTATTCACCAGAGAATTCGTTTTGTTGTACGCAAAACTTGTCTTGTGGTTCCAGGATTTATCGCTTTACGTTGAGAGAGAAGTGAATTACACTTGTATTCATTCCTATCTCAAACCATATTTAAATCATTCCATTTCACTGTGACTGTTGAACAGATGAACACAAATTTAAATTGTTTGGTGAAGTTTTACAAGTATACCTCTTATGAATATATACTAGAATGTAACGAATGCCATCTGGTTTGTATTTTTTTTTATATTCATATTAACTCTTGCAATGCTTTATATTAAGTATATAGCTGATATTTTAACAAAATTGTCGTTGCTTTCAAGCAGGAGGAAAAGGAATGTGATGTATTTTGGAAAATCAGAAAATATCAAATTTTTGCATTTTTATCACTTTATATCGATTCCATATCACTTGCCATTATGTGATTAATTAGAATGTATGCTGCTTAATATTCTAGTTAGCGTTTGTTAATAAGAGAATTACTAAAAGCTGGCCTTTCGTCGTTTGTTATTTGTAAATTACTAAAAGCTGGCCTTAAACGGCTTGTTTTTAGAAAATTACTAAAAGCTGGCCTTAAACCGCTTGTTAATAAGAAAATTACTAAAAGCTGGCCTTTAGCCGTTTGTTATTTGAAAATGACTAAAAGCTGACCTTTAGCCATTTGTTAATAAGAAAATTATTAAAAGCTGGCATTTAGACGGCTGTTCTTAGAAAACTAATAAAAGCTGGCCTTAAAAGTGTTCCCACTCAGTTCTCTTTCAAGTTGCACTATTCTGATTATATCCTCTGGTGCACTGAACTGTTTTTGGCTAGTCACAACTTTATTTCTTTACTCTCCCGACCCAGGTATGAATCGGGTCGTGGCATATATTAGTAGGGAAGTAAACCATTTTCTGACTAGCGTCCTGTCTAGGACGTGACCTTGTGGCATTTATTCCACTTCATGGGATATGCACTGGCTTTTTTACAGGCCTTGAAGGAACTTTACCAGATTATTAACATTCCAGACTTAATTAACTGAGGCCTATGCCCCCTGCCGCCTGTATACCCAAAGAGTACAGATTTAATGTGTTTTGTTTTTTTTAAACCGCGTAAAATTCACATTTCTTGATAGCTAAATCAATTTCGGCACACGATTAATATAAGTCTAGTTCTTTACAATCCTTTTTATTTTGAATATTTTTGGAGATGCATGTATTGGTCATAGGCCCTAGTTTAGCCTTAGGCTGACCGGATTTACTCAGTGAGTTAAGAATATCATATACACTGTACAATGTGACTTCGTAATACACTCTGACAGTCAGTTACCTTTACCCTTATTGATAGATAAATCATTCATGGCAAGTGTTTAAGTTAAGATAAATTATTTCTGTTCTAAAATTGTAAAACTTTTTCAAGCAAACTTACATTGTGGCATTTTCTGTCTCGTATGAAAAGGAAACAGAGGATCTTTTGTTTAGGATGTCTTATTTCTAAACAATTTTTTTTTCCTTTCAACTTATTTCCTTCAAATGACAATAGCTATAAACTTTATAATCACTGAGAATGGCTGCCCGGTATGATCTTTCTTCATGTTGCCTCACAATTTTAATTGTAGTATGGAATCTCTCTCCATCCGGTCTTTGATCTCAGAATCTGTTTATTGAAAGAAAATAGATCTTCACAGCTAAATAGTTACATTTTTCCATCAGAATCTGTTTATTGAATGAAAATAGACCTTCACAGCTAAATAGTTATATTTTTCCATCAGAATCTGTTTATTTAATGAAAATAGACCTTCACAGCTAAATAGTTATACTTTTCATGATCTGTACAAAACTCAGGTGAATATATTGCAATTGCTTTCAGGTATGATAACAAGGAAAAAAAATACCAGTTTAAAATGTTTCCATAATTTCTTAGTTGTTTTTATTTGAATTATATGGGCTGTCTGTTAATTTTGACTGCTCACTATGTAAGGTAGGCCTGAAGCATTCTCTAGGTTCTGATACCAGTGACGAGATTTTGAAAGTGAGTTTGGAAATTATGATCATATCGTAGGAATAATATGCACATTAAAATTTGTTCAACAACGAAATGTTCCACTTCGCCATTCATCATTGAAGGCCAAATTCCACAGCATCGTCAGTTTTGCTTCAAGGAATCATAAGTGGAGAAAATAATTGACTTTTCTTTTTCTATTTGTTTGCTCAATTAGACAATCTTGAATGAATGCTGCCTTGTACTGTAATTCCTTTAGGCTGTCTTAAAAGTGTTTGTGCTCACAAGTGTCCCTTTCCCTCAGGTCTGGTGACATAGACAGCCATGTAGATAGAAAACACAAATAAATAACTCTCTTGTATGTATTCTTTTTAGGTTTTTTTAGGTGTGAGTCCTTAGGTGATACAATTTATTGTGAGTAAAAAAAAATATGGACTGTATTCCACATCTTTTGTGATGGGTCATCAATTCAGCAAACTGTTTGTTTGAGACAATAGATGAGATGCTTATGTACAATGTCCCTTAATCTTTCAGAAAATCATTCCTATCTTGTAGGCATTTATTATTATTATTTCACTTTATTTTTCCATTTCATTTTTATTGTTCTGAAAAATTACAGAGCAAAACTGGGTTTTTTCTTTCCCTCCCATAAAAATTCGGATTCATCTCAGTGGGAATCATGTTTCCATCTTGTGACTTTTTGACTGTATGAAAAAGCCACATTTTTTTCTCTCAACACCAAGCTATACACAGATCTGATTTTCTTTTACGATACATGTATATTGTTTATAAATGAATA
>JBDFRD010321627.1:0-13176 GCA_039654405.1 Bullina lineata | reverse complement strand
TTTTTTTCTCTCAACACCAAGCTATACACAGATCTGATTTTCTTTTACGATACATGTATATTGTTTATAAATGAATACTTACCATGAAAACATGAAGAGCAATCACATCTTTGCAGCATTATTGTCTTTTTTTAAAATATTGCAAACCAGTATAATTAAAATGGGTATCCAGTTGCAGATAAATGAAGTGAGATATCATTGTGGATCTCATTAATTAGACATGCCAATCCCATTTGAGGCTTGGAGTAAGCACGAGCTGAACTCAGAGTAAAATGAGGACCCAAAAGAGTAATTTTACCTCGTACAAGGATAACGCCAGAGAACTAAGAAGACAACAGCAATGAGATTTAAAAGCATATCCTTGTCATAATTTGGTCGTAATTGCTCGTAAACTGTAATTTCTGACGGCTCCCTGTAATTTTTTATGGTGAATCCGTAAAGTTGGCATGTCTGCATTATTGCATCTGAAACATTCTGAACATTAAAAAAAAAGTGGGTTTTTTTTTTTGTTTGAAGTATGTATAATTATAATTCTTCTTGCTCTTCTTCTGCTTAAGATTATATTGAGACAATCTCAAATTGTAAGTGTTTTTTTAATAAATATGTGTAAATGGTGTTAATTTTTTCTACTTATCATAATGTTTTTTCATCTTTATTTATATACGTGTACTCATGTACATATTGTATATATGCATTATCATTTTCCTACACCATTATATTGATATTGACACAATTGTTTCTTTTGTGATATTTTTGCTTTTCCTTTTACCACATTATATATATGCATACAATCAACATGAGCATCAGGGCTGACAATTGTACTTCGAATAAGAGGAAAGTGACATATTTGTGAGAGCATCATTTTAGATGCAAAATTTCTGAGAAAATGCCTTAAATTACTTTAGGCCAAAATTCCAGCTGCCTTGTAAAAGATAGGCAATATGCAATAGTGTTATGTGGAGCATTATAGTCACAGTGCTGTACAATGTAAGTAAAAACTAAAGATCATTTGAATAGTCTGTATTTCAGAGGTAAATCTAACTTTTTGAAATATAAGTGAAATTGTCCATATTGCCCCATAAAGGAAAGAGAAAGAGTGACAGACAGAGAGAAAGAGTGAGAGACGGAGAGAAAGAGTTTTATTTAAATCACATTCGAATGTTACGGAATGTTAACAGAATCCATCATATACAGAGGAGTAGGGTGATTTGTTCCGATAGGAAATCTATGCTTTATCATTCATTACATTTAATTCTATTTTTTCTATTTTTTGGTACTATGGTGTAATCTGAATAATATAATTAAATAACATTCCTGAAAATGACATGTTCTTGTTCTCTTTTCTTTCTCATTCAAAATTATTTGTTTGAAACAGCAAGCCCAATAATAAAAAAAAAAATTATTAAAATTTACGTCAAAAAGAAAATGATTACAGATACCGATATTGAGAAATCTGACAGTACTTCTATTTGTTATTCAAATATATGGTTATTTTAATTCTAAGTATTGCAGGAAAAGAGTGAAATCTTGTGGTAAGAAAAGAAAAGAACGGGATTATTTTCTCGCCTTTACATGAAATCGTTTTTTGTAGTCCGTGTAGCCCCATGGGAATAAAGGGCTCATTAGACAGACAGTTGCCACAATTTTCTAAAGAATGACGTAGAGATACAACAGATGTGGTGCAAATAGCCATAAAATAAATTTGTTGTGCGATCATTTAAAAATAACTGAAAAACATTTAGCTTTAGCTTTTGAAGTCAAGGTGGGGAAGCTTTGATTGAAGATAAAAAATCTGTACCAAGCATGTGTGGTATGGTAGTTAAATGGATTCCAATGCTGGGTCTGGGTTCGAATCCTGATGACCATAATGTATCCTGCAGTAAGATACTTAACATGTATTTTTCCTCTCCCCATCAAAGTGTGAAGTTTTGGCTTCCAACAAATTCTACAAAAGAAATAAACCACTGACACTAACCTGCTCTCTATTAGGGTGAGTACCATCTGCTCTGCTTCATGCTATTGAAACGGAAGAAACTGGCTCTTTTGGCGTTACATATCTAGAACAAACGTTACCCCAAGCGTATCAGACAATGAAAACATGCAACTTTCCATTTTCAAAAATTTCTTTTAATTTTTTTTAGTTAATTGTCCAATAATTCATGACATTTTTAAGAAAACAATCATTAATACAAGTACATACATGTATACATTCTTTCACAAAATTATTTCTCTTATTTTGTTTGGTCTATTTTATTGATCACTTTTCATTCCTCCAATACAAAAATAGTGGATAATGAAGGCAAAAACAAATCGCACAAATAATACAAGTGAACTTTGTGACAATTTTTTTTTTAAATAGTCCAGCTAGACCCCAAAAAATATCAGATTACATACATAATTACTGGCTTCCTTTTATTTAACGAACAATATCCTCATTTCTGAGAACAAAACTGAAGATAATACGAACATCTAAAGAAATTGTAAACAAAATTTGAGTATGTTAAAAACACTCTGATTTTCGTACCAGTGTCAAACATGCAATGTCATTTATTTATCTAAATCTTTACAAGCTGACTCCAAATGAAAAAGAAGAAAGAAACCATGAGCAATTCAGCTTCTATACTTCAAGTGAATTTTTCTGAAAAATCTAAAATGTCAAGTAAATAAGTGAACAATACAAGCCTGCATGTTGCTTGAATCTTGCTCTGTGATAAAATCAAGTGTGCAAAAATATAACCACTTCAGCCTGAAGAGAAAATATGAAACTTGATAAAACATCCCCTTGATCTAGCCTTTTATGTTCATGAAAGGGAATATATCAAAGATATTGTATTAAAAATATAAACCTTTGACGTTGATGCCTAAAAGTGCATTATTTTAGATCTTCAAAAAGTAGCATTCACTTTATCAGGCAGCACTGAAAATTGAGTCTTATATTTTGAAATTGGCATAATCTTCGAAGAGATCATAGATCTAGTAACAATAAGGGATATCAGCACATCTTCACAGAATTTTATAAAAAAAAAAAATTGTAGTCTTCTTTCAACAATATAAAATGTACTTAATGTTTCGAGAAATCTCTGAGCTGATTTCAGTTCATTAACATGAAATTAAAGTAATTCAGAAAGTTAGTGACACATTTAATATCATTTGATCGCATTTATTCATTCAAGTACTTGTTCCATGTTTGTGTATGGGCACATTAAAGAATAATCCATATATCTTCAAAATTTGAAAAATAAAGGAGTTACAATTGTACACCACGCAACAAATTACAAAGCAGTATGTTGAAAAATGTTAAAATGCATTTTTATTTTTATTTGTTGATAACAAAATGTTACGAGAATCCCGTCATACAAAATTGTGAAAAATTATGATAATAATCTTTATCTCGTATTAAATTATAAGGGAGATTTGAAATGAAGCATACGTAATCTTGGAAAAATAAAATTCAATATTTATCACCTTCTGCTCTCTTTTGCTTCTACATTACAATTGACTTGCCTGTTTATGGCTTGGCTTAAAAAGAGTGAAAGGCTTACGTTAATATTATATCAGTAAATGTTCACATATAAGCTAATGTTTGAACACAGTGTTGGAAAACAAGAGGCATAATATACACGATTATTTCAGTAAATGAGAGTACATCAAATATCCAATGAATACAATGTTTAATAAGTGAAAGAGAGAAAAATAGGCAACGCCTACTTCTACAAGTTAAGTTAACATGCACATCAATAACCTAATGCCTTTTAAAATCCATTTTTTTATTTCAAAAGGCACATAGAGCAGTAATGTTAATGCAAGTTAGTAGTCAAATGTCCTTAACCTAAAATATACTAAACTAGAAACCCAGCTTTACAGAAAAAAGACAGAGAGAGAGAGAAAGAATACAAAACTGCAGCAAAAGAACCACAATTTTTCTGTTCAAATGCATTATTCTTATACAGAATGTATTTGAACAATTTAACATTTTTATCAACACCGTCAATCTATTACAAAAGACTATGTATGGAAAAAGGTTGGGGAACACATTTTTAACAAAATTTGTTGAAGAGAAAATCATCAGGACATTCCAGTTTCCTGCGACAGCTTGCTGCTGCTAGAATGGCGTTTGAGTTGTGCGGCAGATAAGACGGGTTGTCGACTGCGTGCGGGACTTGGACTCCTCGACCTAAGATGATGGGGCCTAGTGCGAACAGATGCGTCCTGTAGAGAAAGAAAACAATGAAAGGTTTATCAAAAAGTGTTTTTTCTTTCTTATTTTTTTTTAGACTGGAAGCTTAAAGAATAGTTAGATTCAATAGAGGCAAAGGGGTCATCAATTGGGTATTGCAATAACCAGCAGAGCTAAATTGATTTAATTACCAGTTATATGTTTCATGAGAAGACAAATTGTTAAAGAAAGTCATCAATACTTTGTTTATATTATTCATTATATTATAAATTATTATAAAATTATTTTACGGATAATACACTAGCATTCTATAAATTCCTCTGTAAATCAAACATGTTTTCATCAGCGTCTTTTTAAATCCACTAGACTTCAGCTCTATAGAAAAAGCCCATTTTGACAAATTTGAAGCCTCTCCATAGACTGTGATTCAGCCCAAGACTTATAATTATAATAGAGCCTGGGATATTTGTCTGCGCAGTTTATTCTTCAAATTATTTTCAATGCATTGAATTAATTGTTCTGTTTGGTGAAGTTCATATTAAAGATTCATTTGCCTTGTTTGTTTTTCTTACTCTGTTCATAACAATGTAATGTCCTCAAAGCAAATCTAGAACTTTGAAATATCGGAAGAAATAAACAAACAAACGCAATGCAGTTATTGGAAAGAAAAAAAAGTATTAAATGCAATGCCCCAGCTGGAAATAGAATGGACAAAAGCTAATTAAACTGTCACATTTATGTTATGAGATTTTGAAATAAAGTGTACAAATTTACTTGTTTCTGTTTTACTATAAGAAAAAAAATGGGTTTTGTATCTTTGGACATGGTAATCATATATTTGACATAGAAAATCTTAATATTTTGAAAAGGTTGTCGATATAATCAGTTCAACTCTGTCAACATTGTTCGTACGAAAATAAAAGAGCTTGTCCTGTTGTTAAAACACAAACTATTCCTTTTGCCAATTGACCAAGTATTTTCCAGTATTCTTGCCATTCATACTAAATCCCCCACCCCCCCACCCCCTTTTTCCCCATTCCCACTGCACTACTGAAATTAGAAAATGGTAACACTGGATACCAGTGTCGTATTTTGCTGTATTGGACTTTGACTACAACCTCATGAGATTCTATGAATCACATATTCTTAATGGAAAATTACTGAGGTGTTGTTTTTTATTTACTGGCACTGACAGCTAGCATTTGAAACCAAGCCAATTCCCTGCACACTGAATGAAAATATACTTGGACTATAATAGCAGCACATGATTAAAAACAATTGTAACTACAGTGTAAAACTATTCAATAAGTAGCAATGGCATTGACATTATACGTATATAATACAAGTCTGGCTAAAAGCATGAAACAGGATTTGTGTTTTGAAACAGGTGTACATTTTTATATATAATGATGATACAGGATGTCGAAGGATTAAGATTCTTCTTCTTTCACTGCAAAACTTGTGAAAGACAGCAGATATAAAAACCCATGCCACTTGTACTCCAAAAAACTTTCATCGGTCTAATGTTTGACCATATAATATATTGGATAAAAATATGCAATGCTTTGAGAGTAATATGCCTGAAACCCATGCTCATAATAAATATAGTAAGTAAAAGTTATGTAGAAAAAAAAGGAGTTAGGTGACCATAAATCAGTAAAATTTCTACATTTATCAGGCTTGTACTAAGTGATACAGTACTTTCCCCTACAGTCTTCTTCAAGCTGAGTATTTGATTCACTCTTACCATTTCAGTTTTTCCATTAAAGTTTGTTTTCGCCTTTCAATATTCTTGACTTTATGAAACATTTTCTCTATCTGAAGATGGATATTGAATGAACATCTTTCAAAGCATTGGCACAATACTGTAAATCATGCAGTCCCATCTCAAGTATTTTCTTGAAATTTTAAGCCAAAAGTATATCCATTAGCAAGGAAGGCATCTACAAGTTTTCTATGACTATGTGACTTCAAAAAAAAAAGGCCAATGAAAATGAACAAACTAAGCAAAAAGCTGATAAAATGAAAAATCAGAGAAACACCATACCCAAAGACTGTCTATTTTGGATCAGAAATTGCCTACAGGGAGGAGACGAAAAGACACAAAAATTAACAGGAACATACAGAAACACACACACCACATTTGTCAAATGCAGGTCCTGCTAACTAAACAAGGGAGGTAAAGGAGGGAGGATAGTGTTTCACAGTGATCATCAAGTAATCTGGATACCTTGTAACCCATCTTGAATGCTTATCTCAATTTATTTCACTGAAGAGATTAAAGGATGTCAGTTTGAAATGTAAAATTAATATTGATTCTTTCCTTTATTTATCATTGACTTATACTTAGATTTAACAGTATGCAGTACGACTTTAAAATCCATTTATTGCCTTTCTTTACTTCTTTATCATTTTCATATTAAAGCTTACACAAGAAAAGAGATATACAAGATCAGCAGGCAATAATTCTGGTCTATTAAAAAATTTCTTCTCACTCTAAAACCTATACAGGAAAAGACACGATGTGAGGGTACCGAGCCATTTAAAACAATTTTTTTTGCCACAGTTTCAGTTTGAAGGAGAAAAGTTTTTCTACTAAGACAAGAAAGTGATCATAATTAAAACGCCAGTATGTCAAAAAAGAACAAAAATAGGTTAACGATTTGACGTGGTTGCTAGATTCTATATCCAATCTAAGACTCAGTCTCAAGAAAGTTTAAAGCAGAACTAATCTGAAAGTGCAATAGATCTAAAGACATCATTTTGTTCCATCACAACTCTTCTAAAAATCAGAAAGATTCAAATTTTCCTAGACATAATTTAACACAATTTGAACCACATCGATCAAAGATGTGCGGAGGAATAGGGGAATTGACAGCAAACATTGGACAGTGAGATTTATTGAAAAAAAAAGGTAAAAGAAGACAAACTAAAATTATCAATGATAGAATCCAGGAAGAAGTCAAGCTAGACTGGGTGTTTATTTCACACTTGTCCTTACCGACTGTGCTTGAGCTGTTTGTTCCTCTGTTTTTGGAGGCGACTCCTGAAAGAAAAGAATATAACACTGATAAAGCACCCAAAACCAATAAAAAAATAAACTATGTAACTATTTAAGATTGGAGACCCTATGCTCCACTTGCAGCCAAAAGGCATCAGTGATTCAAGATTGCCTGTCCATTTGTCTACAACTTTGCCTCTCTCAATATCACTCAATTACCCTTTGCTCCTGTGAATTTTCAAGCCTTCTAAACAAAAATCTAAAGACAAAAAAGCGAATACTGGACAAAAAATAGCTTAAATATTTTTAAAAAGTGAGAAATCCCACAAGTCCTTACCTCAGTGGATGAAGGAGAGATCTTTGTATCTGCGTGTTTTGAAGGCAAGAGGCCGTGGAAGGACTGGTTCCTCCTCACATTGGAGCTGGACTTTTTGATCATGCCTCCCTCCATTATGATGGGACTGTGGGTGGGTCTCATTGGATCAGCCTCAGGAGGCAGCGAGGGAGGGGGGCGGTGGTCAGACGGGGTTCTGGAAGAGAATGTGTTGATTTTAATTTAGTGACTTACTAAAGACTTATTTGTGATAAAAACGTAGTTTTGGTTAAATAAATAGATCTCACAGATTGTGAAGCTTCTTTAATACTAGTAGTCAAAGAAAAGTTATGTTATAGCATTCTTCAATTTACACAAGGCAAGTGCTGTTATGATACAATGTTTGGACACAAATTCTCTCAAGCATATGTGGAATAACTGATGGTTTTAATTCAAAGATACTTCTAAAAATTCTCAGTCATAACATTGAAGGAGAGATTATCTTGCTACAAATGCAGATCTCCCTTTTCTTATTGATAGCTTATGGAGTTGGGTTTGTTAAATTACCATAATTTAAAGGGATATACATGTATAAATGATATTTTACCAACAGGAAAAAAAACACTGCTGTTTCTCACAGTCAAATTTCTTTCATAATGGAAACTCATCAAAATCACAAAGCCTACAAAACCTATCCTCCCTTTCACTAGTCTCGAGATCTATTTTTTTTCCCAGAAGAACCAATCTTTACTATGGAGACTTTCTAAATGTACTCACCGTCTATGCCCTCGGCGCTGGTGTCTGTTATCATCTGAATGACTCCCTGACGAGCTGTCACTTGGAGCTCGTGGTGGAAGCTGGGAGCCGGCATCTGAAGCTCCACCCTCTGCATCACTTTCACTGTGATTCCGTGACCTTCTCCCTGACTTTCTCTCATCATCCGAAGGAGGCTTTGACCCTCCAGTTTCAGTCTCCTCATTTGACCTCTTGCGCATTAATGATTCCTTCTTCTTCTTCACCGAGGATGAGTTGCTCTTGGTGATGTTTTCCAACCTCAGCAGGAGTTTGGACACCATTGAGCTTGTGCCTTCTTGCTCCTTTTTCCCAAGACCCGACTCTTCGGCCCGTTGACCCAGATCTTTCGCTGACCCCACAGACTGGGATCGTCGACAGCTAGGGTATGACTGATAGGATGATGACAGGGTGTGAGTATCACTGGTACAAAGGGAGGAGTCTTGCTCAGTTTCTTCTCGGATACTTTCAGGCAATGACTCGTTGCTAGGAGACCTACGCGACGATTCCGTTCTGGCACTGCCGGGCAGGGACTCATTGCTGTGAGACCTTTTAGAAGTGTCCGTTCGAATGCTCATGAGGGACTCGTTACTCTGCGTACGCTTGGAGCCATCACCCCGAGAACTGCCCCCAGACAAAAGAGATTCATTACTAACAGTCCGCTTTGACCCATCACCTCTTGTGCTCCCAGGAAGAGATTCACTGCTGGGGGTTCTCCGACTGCCTTCCCCACGACCTCCGCTTCCATCTTCACTTCTTCCTGAAAGTGAATTCAGTGAGCTGGATTTATTGAGATTTTTTGCCTTTTGCTCCATCATCATGTCAGCGACAGACATCCTTGGTTTGTCTTCAGTCGGCCCCCGATCTCCTAGTACAATAACGGGACTACTGGGACGGCTTCCTGAGGAGGAGTGTCGACGCCGTCTCGCGTCCAGGACAGGCTGGCCAGGTTGTGGGCTGCCTTCTTTCATAGAACTGGGTCCTGGAGCTCCGTCTTCCTCAGACCTTAGGTTGCCATCATCGTCTTCAGACTTCAAGCTTTCCTTCCTTTCTTCCCTGGCACTGTCTTCTTTTTTCCACTCAGATACCTGAGCACTGAGTTCTTTGCTGCGCTTCTGCCTGTGACCGTAACTCTTGTTGGATGAGTCAGACCCTGTGTCTCCATCACGCCTGTGCCTGTCTTTGCTGTCGCCTTGTGAACTCGGCATGGACCTGTCTTTAGATCTCTCCTTCCCAATTCCTAACCTCAAGGCCTCCTCCACTGACAGAATATCCTGGTCGGGGTTTGAGTTCCTTCCCGCTCCAGAAATATTGGTCAGCTCTGGCGTTGATCTAGATTTCTCTGCCTGAAGAAGCTGATATTCTTTGCTTCGAGTTCTGCGATGACCCCTCCTCCCGCTACTGGGACTCCCATGAGCCCCTGCCCCTACAAACATCCTCCCCGCGAGGGCAGACTCTGCGATGGCATTGACGTTCTCCAGAAAAGAGCTGGCTTTGTCTATTGTAAATGTCTCAGACATGCTCGAAGACGACTGGTTCACTTCCTTTGCTCCACTGCTGGTACCACACGGTGGTGACGGTTGCTTTACCAAAATCGGTTCCCCACCAGCTTTGGGCGAGATTCTGACCCGATGATCAGCGTCAGACCCACAAGCTGGAGAGACATTTGAGGATCCCGACTGGGGTGCGTCACTAGCAGATGCTGATTCTTTCCTCCTGGAATGCGTAGGAGACTCTCTTCTCCCTGAACCGCTAGGAGGTGATTCTCTGTTTGTCTGAGACGGTGAGCTCTTCTTCCTCGTGCTTTGCCCTGGTGTTGTTCCAGCTACAGAGTTAGCTTCCTCCTGCGACAGGTTCTCCAATTTCTCTGGGGTCATCTCTTGATTTGGCCTGACACGAACCTCTTTTTCTTTGACTTGTTCTCGCTTCGATCCAGTGGCCGGTGACTCAGGCAGTTTTCTAGAGCTTTCCTTCTTCGGCGCTGAACCTGACGAAGGCGAGGCTTGAGGATGTGTAGGAGGGGACGGAATGTTCATCTGCTTACTGGAGGATGGTTTTCCACTCGGTGTTCCAGGGGCCGGACTATTTTCTTTGGAGGTTGTTCCATTCAGAATCTCGCTCAAGTCCGAGGGGGTCTGCAAGTCTCTGCTTCGAGTGCGTCTGTGGGTGTGAAGCTTGGGGTGCATGAGGATTGGCGATGTCATCGATGCCGAGTTGTTCTGACCATCTCTCCCCATATCTGGCGGCACAGGCAATTCTGACATTCCTTCTCTCAACTCCAGTTTATGAGATGACGTCGCTTTCTTTTCTGTCAGCCGTGGTGATTTTCTCGTTTTCCTGTTTTTGCGTCGCTTTTCCAAGTTCTCCGTGGAATCTACATCTTTCTCACTGTCGTGGGAGCTGTCTGAGCCACTGCTGCCGAAGTATTTCTTTCTCTCAGCGCCTTTCGCCAGTTTGGCCATGAGGATGTTTGATTCAAATGATTCCCCAAATCCTGACAATGCCTTCACATAAATTCTGAAAAAGAGACAGAAATACAAACAATAAAGTTTTTTTCTAGGACTTAGACAGGGTTCATAAATTAATCCTATCAAATAAGACAGCTCCTGTAGTATTAGGCAGTAGTCACATGCTAACATTTAAGATTAAAAAAAAACAAAAAAAAACATGCTAATATATGTATAAAAAAAATTCTTAACAGGTATCACATTCATTAACTAACTTCTAAAAGTGTATTAAACTTTAAAAATTATCACTGCATATATAGCTAAAAAGAACTTAGGAGAAAAGTTCTCCATACAATTTCAAAGCCAACTTACTTGTATGTTGTGTGTGGATTTAAACCATCCACCAAAGCTGAGGTTTTCTGACAAATGAAGGCTTTAAGCTGGTCATTCACATACACTCTGTAACCTGAAGACATTAAAAGAATAAAATAAATTCAATTTCACATTTACACTGTATGTGAATTGTCCCCCACTGAAATAATTAAAAAATAATAGAGATCTCTGATATGCAAAGGAAGAAAGATGACATTTCAACAAATGAGAGCACTGTCGTATGATGGATACTAATTCTACTTCAAAGTTTACGTGTACACCTTGCGGCTGAAAACATATTTTCTACAAAAGAAATCATTCTTTCAATAGGACAATATTTTTGTCATGTACTATGAACTCTTTCTTCCCTGCCCACCCACTCCCCCCAAGCCTCTCTTCTCTCTGTCTGTCTGTCTCTCTGTTTCTCTCCCTATCTCTCTGTCTATCTCTCTCCCTCTCCTCTCTCTCTGTCTGCCTCTGTTTCTCTCCCTATCTCTCTCAAAAGCAAAGCCACAAGCTTCTCTTACCAATAATGTGTCGGTTCCCTTCCTCTTCCATATCGTTCTCCAAGCATGACGATGGTTGCCATGTCAACAAGAAGGCACTCCTATTGTGATGCCGGAGCTCCAGTCTTCTAGGAGGAGTCGGCGCCCCCTGAGTGGGGACTTGCAGGAAGTAGGACTCTTCCTCTTCTGACGGGTACGGAGACAGAGAATGTGGGATGCAGCCTGTAAGGAAATAAGATTTTGGTTAACAGGGAAAGTTTCAACAAACTTCAATAGTCCATCAAGTATTCTGGTAGAAACCACAGGGAAAGAGGAAAAGACGTGGACCACTGACAACTTGAAGAAAAGAACAAGAAGGAGGGAGAGGAAGAAAGCTTAGATGAATTTGACTGAAATGGAGAGACAGCATCCGAAGAGAAGGAGAGATGGCCTATGCTCCACTAGCTGTAAAGTGTTTGAAGGAATGAAAGGAGTAAAATGTCAGCATATTGCAGCTAAGCTAAAGGTAACATGGTTTTCACAGTGCAAGGTTAGCTAGTTCTGACTGTGTCTCTGTGGCGAAAGCTTAACTGTCAAATTAGCTAAACTTCCAACTATATGAACAATGTGAATAGGTTTAAAGCTAAATTTTTTGTTTCAAAATTTCAGTATACACAAGACTTTTCAAGTTCTTACACTGACTAAGGGTGGCACAGTGGCCGAATGGTTAGAGTATTGGACTCCTAATTCAAGTGTCCAGGGTTCGAATCTGGAAGGTGACCATTTTCTGTCCTTGGGAAAGACACTTTACATAATTTTTCCTCTCCCCACCCAGGTGCAAATTGGGTACCGGCATATTCTGCTGGGGAAGTAAACCTAAGACAGACTAGCGTCCAGTCTAGGAGATAAAGTAAAAATCATCTATTCTGTTTCACGCTTTCGAAACCAGGATAAGCTCCTACTCTATGGGCCTCATTGGCCTTGAAGGAACTTTACTTTTTACACTGACTAAATTTTGTTCAAAAAGCAAAGAAAGCCTTACTCCAATGACTTGCTTCTCCAACACCACATCCTCCACCCTGCCTGCTGTCCTGATAAGGTGACACCTGGACCGACTCGGAGTTATCTGTTGAAGGGATAAAAAAAAATGTTTCGGGATAAAGTGAACATGTCTGATTTTAAACTGGGTTTTTTTTTTGTTTTATTTTATTCTTGATGGGTTTTTTGTTCAGCCAAATGAAACCAAAACTATGTTCAAGTACCTGCTAACAAGAAGCAACAGGAAAATCATGAGCAATAAACATATTGTATGACATTCTAATATGCTTATCAGTGATGTACGACAGACTAGCGTCCTGTCTAGGAGATGAAGTAAATCATCTGTTCTGCTTCACACAACCGAAACCGGGATAAGCTCCAGCTTTATGGATCTCATTGGCCTTGAAGGAACTTTACTTTACTTACTTACTATCAGTGAAGGTTGCAGGTTTTCATGTGTTCTTGATCACTCTTAGTTCTGAACATTACTCTTTTTTTTTATCTTTACGTGTATGATGAGTCACACATGTAGTATCATAGCAGTAACTTAT
>JBDFRD010321406.1:0-10375 GCA_039654405.1 Bullina lineata | reverse complement strand
CCGTTAACTATAAATTGTCTTTTTTATTTATTTTTCCATATAGCATGTTTATATTTGCTGGGATGCTTAATTCTGCCCGGCAAATGTTTTTGACAAATGTGGGCCCTTTTGGCAAATTTTTTGACAAATTTTGGTTTTTTTTTTGACAAAATTTGACAAATTTTAGGCCCTTATTTGGCAAAAAATGCAGATGACAGTTGTTATCAAACCATTCTTGCATTTTCTGCGTGTTCATAGTGGATACCGGTATGTCACAAGTCATATGACATTTTTTTATTTCATGTTGTGGGTCTCTAATTTTCAAATCTTTTTTTTAAATTTGTTCTCAGTAAAGGCAACAGGTACATTAAATTAAAAACAATATTTGTACAGGAGAATAGTTATAATAATAGTTACAGTTTTTATTGCTTTTCTCAAAAGTGCCAAAATGGACTTATTATGCCATTATTGCAAAAGGAAAAAAATGTAATTTAAGCACTTTTGTAAAGAAAACAAAGCTTTAAAGGAACAATGACAGCCTACAAATCTTTGGGTATTCGAATTGTATGTTGTTAATATTATCATGCTGTTATAATACATTGAAAGAATATAATTGAATCAGGGGCTCATCTAGACAATTGTATATCTGCATTATTTTTGCGTGTTATTAGATGAATATTGATCTCTGTAACTTTAATCAGGAATTTTGCTTCTATACGTGTATTTGATTTATAATAGCAAAATCAGTTTAAATTCCAGTTTTTATTTTAATTTAATTCTGAATGTTTTTGGACAATTGTTTTAGTTTTTTCAAATGTTTGGTCACATAGGCCTATATGTGTGATAAGATGCAAACAGTCATTGACTTATTTGACTTAACCCTCTTCGTTCCCGGAGGACCATAAGGCTGCGACCACTGCTCACCAATGGATAAGGTTCTTATTCTGAGCAATTGTCTTCATCTGAGGCCATGAAAGTCTAGCCACTTTTGCCTCTTCTTCTGTATATTTCCTCCACGTTTTCTTTGGTCTTCCAACCCTCCTCTTCTCTTGTGGATTCCAGTCCAGTGACCGTCTTATGATGTTACCTGGAGACTTTCTCAAAGTGTGGCCAATCCAACCCCACTTCCTTTTTCTAATATCAATATTGATGGACGTTTGGTTTTTCTTTTCCCATAGCTTCCCATTTGAGATGTTGTCCAGCCACCAGATCTTCAGAATGTAGCGCAGGCATTTGTTGATAAAACACTGCGGTTTTGCTGTTGTATTTTTGTGACTCTCTAAGTTTCTGAACCATAAAGGAGGACAGACTTCACGTTGGAGTTGAAAATTCGAATTTTGGTGTTCATGGAGAGGGCTTTGGAGTTCCATATCGGCCGAAGGGTGTTGAATGCATGGGGTGCCTTCCAGGTCCTGGATTTCATATCCCCATCAGCTCCTCCTGTAGAAAATGTGATGCTGCCGAGGTACACAAACTTGTTGGTTTCGTGCAATGGCCTTTCATCTAGCCGGATGGGCCCCTGTTGTGTGTTATTCATCTTCATTACTTCAGTCTTGGCCGAGTTTATCCTTAGACCTGTTTTTCCAGATACCTCTGCCAGCTTTGTCACTTATGTTTGCATTTGTTGTTGGCTGTGTGACAGTCGGCGAAGCACAGGTCTTCTATTCTGTAGGTACCCGCTCCTGTTCCCATATCTTTCGTAGCAGAGGGTGCAGCATGTTCATAGATGTTGTAACATATGTCTTCAACGCTTCTGGTGGAATACCATCTGGTCCTGGAGCTTTACCATTTTTGAAAGACTTCACCAGTTTAGAAATTTCTGTTTCTGTCGGTGGACCGGTGTTACTTTCAGCAGCTCCTCAGCTGGGGGGATTCCCAATGTCTTTGCTGGTGGTATTCTGTTGAGGACATGTTGGAAGTGTTCTACTACTACCATCTCTTTCTCTGTTGGATTTCGTTGTTGATGTTTCTTCCTTCCTTGTCTTTGACTGGCTTGCACAGGTTTCTATTTTCCCTGAGAGTGTTCTTGTGATGTTATTATTACATGCATGGCGTCTTCATATCTCTTTTTCCTGCTGCTATTTCTGCTTCTTCTGCCAACTCTTGGAGATAGGCCTACTGTCTCTTGTCTCTATGTGCGCTTTTCTTTATTTCTTTGTTCCCAATCCAGTACTCTGCCTTAAGGATTTTCTCTCTTGCTGATCTGAGCAACTGTTTATGAGACTTTTCAATTTCATTCTCTTGTCGATGAACTTCCATGTTTTGTTTCCTGGGCACAAAGATATTTAATACATAATATATGTCTCTACTGGTGATATTCTGCTGAGGACATCTGGGAAGTGTTCTAGTTCTACCCATCTCTTTCTCCGGCAAACAGTCATAAAATTATATAAATATAATAATATCTATCTACAAACATTCTAATTCTATGCAGAGTAGTCCTTTGTTTAGCTTGTGCTGTTTTATGTGATTTGAAGACCTATTTATTTATTGGTCTACTTAGTGTTTGTACTCCCTTTTCGTTCATGGCATTCTTTGGCACTGCTTTCAGTTTCTGTAGTTTACACTTTTCTTATTTTATACAATATATTATGTAGACAGTACATCAGAAACATAATACAATAAAAATAATAACATTTGTTATTGCTTACCTGAAATATGCTCTAGTTGTGCTGAAAGTGAATTATATTGAACGAAATTTTTCTTTTTTGTTTGTTTGAACAGTGATTCATGTATCGTTACTTTGTATGACTGTATTCCTTGCGATCACAATAGTTTCAATTAAAAAGTTTTACCTTCTATTTTGTTGTTTAATTTGAACGTACTTGCAAGCATCCACCAGCCTAGCGTTAACTTGCAGACATGCCAACTTTAGTGACTTTACGGGTTCGCCGTAAGAAATTACGGGGAGATGTCATAACTTACGTTGTACCAGCATTTACGACCAAATTACGATAATATGTGTTTAAATCTCATTGCCGGTGCGTTCTTCGTACTCTGGCATTATCCATGTACGCGGTAAAATTACTCTTTTGGGTCCTCATTTTACTGCGAGATCAGCTCATGATTACTCCAACCCTCAAATGGGGTTGGCATGTCTGTAACATGTTTTAATGGCCACGGAAAGAAATTGTCCGTAGGACGGACAAACACAGCTGGTAGTTGTTTGCACATGTTTGTACTGCTGTCAAAAAAGTAATTGTGAAGGGTTCTGCTAATAATCAAGAAGCCACAAAAGGAAACAAAATCGTAACGTATCGACAATGACTGTCTTCTACTTCTGAGCGAAAGAACATAAACCAAAACAATTAGGCCTACAGGTATTTGGAGAGAGGAAAAAAAAGAAGGGGGGGGGGGGGCAGAGTAAAACAGCACATTTACTTTGTTTGCTTCTCGACAGACCCCATTTCACAATATTATTTGTATTGGTGTTCACCATAACAAAAATGTTCCTTCAAGGCCAATGAGGCCCATAGAGCCGGAGCTAATCCTGGTTTCGGTAGTGTGAAGCGGAACAGAGTATTTATACTTCATAATCTCCGAGACAGGACGCTAGTCTGTCGTAGGTTTACTTCCCCAACAGAATATGCTGGTACCCAATTCGCACCTGGGTGGGGAAAGGAAAAATGATGTAAAGTTTCTTTCCCATTGACACCACACGGTCACCTCCCGGATTCGAACCCTGGACCATTGGATTAGGAGTCCAACGCTCTAACTCTAACCATTTGGCTACCAACTGGCATGTGGAACGTGGTGCTAAGTGAACGGATAAATACTGTTCTGCTATCCTTGGCGTTAGCATTCATAACAGGCATAACTTTATCCACGAGAACCCAGCCAAGAAGTAGCAACTTTAAGTAAGTGCAAGGACATTTGTATAACTTGAGACAAGCATAACATTTTGACTTCTTCTTGCTATGTCTCGTTATCATTTAAAATTCGACTTCCAATCCTGAATTGGCCGTGCATTCGTCTTTGGCCCGCAGT
Source organism: Bullina lineata (assembly GCA_039654405.1). Classification (NCBI taxonomy): domain Eukaryota; kingdom Metazoa; phylum Mollusca; class Gastropoda; family Bullinidae; genus Bullina; species Bullina lineata. The sequence continues at coordinate 6,409 of JBDFRD010321406.1, read as the reverse complement.
AGACCAGTATGTAACAGTAGAGCCATCTACTACATGTAGTTGTAGTATAATGTTATGTAGTAGTAGCAGCAGTAGCAGCGGCGGCAGTGGCAGTGGTAGTAGTTGTAGTAGTAGTACACGTAGTACAGCGTGTAGCTTTACACTTACACATCTAATTTTCATAATGGCTTGCTTATCTTCACCGTTGTCTTTTAAGATTTAGAGTCGTTGAACTTGAATTTCATCCCGATGCCTTTTATGATAACCACGCAGACTTTTTTTACTTAATCCTCTTTGCTCCTTGTGGAGCTCGGGGCCTCAACAGTATTCCTCCATTTTCCTCTGTCTTATCCTATGATCCCAAACCGTGTGTGTAGCCTACACGCCAAACTCAAACCGGCTACAATTGATTTTAATCTTCATGTTGAACAAAGCATCGCTTTCCCCTAGGGTTTATTTTTCGATCGAACAGTGATAGAGCTAACAACCTTCCCCTACTCCCATCCACCACTTAAAATAATTATGTTCAAAACACGAGCTTTAATTAAGAAATGTTTGAAGAAGTGTCTTTCCTTTGTTTTTGACATTTTGTAAAGTGGGGTAAGCTTAAGTTTAAAAATAAAAAGGGGGGGGGGGGTATTGAATGCCACGCATCTTCCTCTTCGTATTGTAAGCGCATCACTCGACAACGCGCTGGCTTTGGCGCATGTATCATGTAAGCCTATAACACGATGTATGTCCTGTTCCTTGCACTTTTCATGTGGGCACACCGGCACACAAGAAAGTCATGCGAGTCTTGCCTTCGAGCTGTCCCAGCGAAGGCCGTCCGCGATCATAGTCGTTTTTGTTTTTTTTAATGTCGCACGTGAACTGCACATTTGGCGAGGATAGATCTAGATCTATGTGTATCCCTTTGCGTCATCACGTTTTCTAAGGAGGCACTTGTGGGTCTCTATCTTTGGCCTGGATTAATCCCTTCACTGCCAAATTCACCAATGGACGAAAATCAGTGTTTGGTGACTGCCAACATTAATGAATTAATGGTGTTCCTTCGCTGGATCACAATTTCAGTCTTTAATATTAATTTACACAGCACCTACTTCTTTTACACACTGAAACTAACAAAAATAACTTCGTTTTTGTTTTTTTATCAAGTTCTTCTCACTATTTCGTTTGAAAAAACCCCAACTGTTCTTGCAAGGATTCATCTACATATTTCTGGCAGCGAACGGGTTCAGAGCATGATAACTACAAGTGCAAAGGTCCGTTCTCAGAATGGCTTGATACAGAGGTTGATAACTAAATGTCATACACTGGGTCATTTGAACATTTCGTAGCGTTGTCTTTCAATAGGAGCAATAAATACCATGAAACAGACATTGTTTTTGTTTGAAGATCTTAGTGACAGGAAGATGTACTCATGTGTAGTTAATTACCCCTTCAATGAAGAAACACGACGATATTAGGCCTTAATTTTTTTTTTAAAAAGTAAAATTATTTGCTTTATTTCACAATTTTAAGTGTGCCCACACCCGAGAACGCATGTCTGTATCCATGATTTTTTTTCAGAATTATTGGTTTACCCGTTAAAGAGAACCCGAGCGTTACACATCGGAAAGTTACTCTTATAATAGTATTAGTATGATGATGTCGCCTGTGGACTGCACATTTTGGCGAGGATATGAATGTGTCTCTTTGCGTCATCGCGTTTTCTAAGGAGGTACATGTACTTGCGGATCGCGGCCTCTATCTTTGTCGTAGATTAACGCCAGCGCATCTAGGAGAGAGGATGAGGGAAGACGGGCTTTGGATCTCTTCATGTTGCAAAAGCAATGAGTCGTCGGTCTCGGTCGGTTGGTTTTCCACAATGCTACAGTCTGGTTGAATCGGTACACGTGAATTATGTAGGCTAGCTGTGAGCAGTCTATTGATATGGCCTGTTGTTTGGTATTACTCCTGGGTTACTTGAATAGCAGTGCATGCTGGTGTATCTCAATATCGATGTAGCCTGTATTCATTCCGAGTATTACATTACAAGGAAACCGTACATTAATATATTTGAGGTCAATGTTCGTACATGTACTATAGTCAAATAGGGAAAGTTGTATGGGTCGGCAGCTCTTGCGTATGTGCATTTTTTTAGTGAACCTGAATAGAAATGTATTAATGTAAGATGATGATGATGACGACGACGATGAAGAAGAAACAGTTTGAACAGGTCGAAACGCTAAGAAAGCGGCACCCCTAAGAAAGTTGTAATCTCCCATCGACTGCATACCAAACATACATTTTGGGTCTGTTATCAGAACGCCCTATAAGGAGTCAACAGTAGAGGAAGAGAAAAAGAGGACATGGACTTCTGGGGGAAGAAGAGTACAAATACAAAATGGACATGAAATAAGGAGAGAAAATAAAACAAATGGGCGTTTTAACAAAGGCAAAATATATATTTAATACAAAATAAAAGAAAAATACGTTGTAAAAGTAACAATAACACATGCTTATGTACAGTCATAAGTAACCCTATAAGATTGGAAATGTGTATCAATATGAAATTAGGAAATTATATTATCTTTCATTAAAAAAAAGACATTACAAAATACACGTGTGCATGAAAAACCTACATCAACTGTGTACTTCGATCTCACGTTATTCATTTTAAAAAACTCCAATCGATCTGATTATACTCTATACCCCAGGCCGTCAATATTTAATAAGTAGATACCTACCTGAAAAACAATATTATTTTAGATATTTTCATAATGTATTTCAAAGTCATTCGTTGTTTATGAAAACATTTTTTTTCTTTGGCTGAACAGGACAGGAAAATAGAATTGACACAGGGCACTTCCGGGATTACTCAATCACGATCACGTGTTAAATAACAGGAACCAAACTCATGAAAACATGTACAAATAATTATATAACGACATATCGAAATATATCAATGTGTATTGTAGTCGTGTCTTATCTTTGAAAAGCTGATAAGTAGATCCCTCCAGAGATGATAAAATATGGGATTTTTATTGCCTCGAGCAATACATGTGTGTTAGTTAAAAGCAGAATTAGTTGTACATGCATTTTACATAGTACGAATAGTAACTGGTGATGAAGCAGTGAGTATTATGAAACTCTGTTCTTAACAGTGAAGTTCCTTCTGGGTATACTATTAGTAAGCTTAATTAGGCCCATGGAGCCGGAGCTTACCTCGGTTTTGGTTGCGTGAAGTGGAAAAGATAACTATAATATCATCTCCTACTCTTACATAGGACGCTACTCTGTCGTAGGTTTATTTCCCCGACAGAATAATATGCCGGATCCCAATTTACAACTGGATGGGGATGCGAAAAATGGCGTAAAGTGTCTTTCCCAAGAATACAAGACGGTCACCCAGAATCGAACCCAGGACCCAACGCTCTAATCATTGGGCCAGCGCGCCATCTGTTCTAAACAGTAAAGTAATGAAAAGCCAGGCAGCAGCACCTTCATAACCTGACTGGAATTCCTGAGGCAAGGAAGAAGGAAAGTAATGATGTGCGGAGGTTAAAATGAGATATACGTATAATATTTAATATTTTATGTAGAATATCATAAACGGGATAAATTGCTCGAAACAAACACACGGGTCCTATTCACAAATGAAGGGTCTCATTTCTGTGTGCTACGAGATTCCGAACGTCAAGGTTACTTGGAATAATCCTTTGCCGAACATCTTTCTACCGTGCTTGAGTCTGATCGATTAAAAGAAAAAAATCTCTACCCGTTTCTCGGATTGTCTGATATGTTTTGACATCGTCAGCAATGTAGACTTCAACTTCATGGAAGTACACTAGGCCTATTGCACTCGAGAATTTCTCGCTGCTAATTCATTGAAGAAACGCTTCAATTTCAAAACGAAAGAAGAAAAAAAGGTAAAACAGAACGGAACAAGTTTTCTAAAAACGGTATAAGAAACTGTCAAAAAGATCACAAGAAGTAAAGATGTTGTGGAAGACATGATTTCAATACATTTGTGTAATTTCATCTTTTCCCATGAACTAAAGTTATTTTCGCAGGCCTACTGTTTTCTCTCAGAATTCTCAATGTACTACGTAGGCCTACTTATACTTCATCACATCATTGCCCTCGACCTTATCAGGGTGTAGGCCACACACAAAGGATTTCCACTTCATTCTGTCCCTGGATAACTTTGCCAGTTCTGATCGTGTTTGTCGTAATTATACATGTACTTTTATATCATTAAAAAAAACAACAACCCACAACAGCACGGCCGCTGAAGATCAAGTCAGTACGGTAGGCCTACATGTAGATTAGACGTACCTGCGGCTTTTTAAAAATAACATTGGGATGTTCTCAAATTAAATTATTTACACACTGAAACGACGATAAATGTAGGAAATAACTCTATAAAGATTCATGGTATGAGCCTATTATAATATAAACAAGATGTCATAGATCTGGAACATTGACCTATGTATTACAGAGTTAGATCTACATCACGTAGAAAACATTCCTTCTATGAAGCTTTAGAGCTAATGGTTGAATCAAGTTAAAACAATAAATCTACAAGGAATGCATGAAGAGAGGCTGTGGAGAGTCATAACATATTTTGCGTCAAGAATCGATTAGCCAAAATCAAAGAAGTCACCTTCTAGATTCTAGAGAATGCTGTCATGCGAAGAGCGAATTTGTTAGCGGAAAACAACAGATACAGATTTGCATTCATTTGCCTCAAACTGGCACAAAGGAGACTTCAGACTACGTTTTTCTTCAGACGTTTGCTTTTAAATGGTAAGTCATGGAATAAAGATATAGATCTAGTAGAAGGCTCGATAATGTTGGGCACAAATGGGCAAACTCCGAAAATATTATTGTAAACCTTAATTTTTGACTGTTGGAAAGGAGAGTGAAATCAGATATGGTGAAAAATGCAAAGTAGGCCCCTAGGTCTATTTATTATCTATAAAAAGAGTAAAGATTCAACCAATAGAAATTCATAAAACACTGGCACAAAAACTGCAGCAACTCCACTCGGCCCTTTATTTACCGGGTTTTGTTGTTGTTTTGTTTAGTTTTTGTTTGCCTCTAGCCCAATGTAAAAAAAAAAAAATGCTCAGAGATTGCCCACGTATACTCGGTTCATTATATTCCATTATCTCCTTCAATGCCTCATGTTCCCCATGAAAAAAGATTGAGATGCTGATGCAAAGTACAAGGAAGTACGTATTTCAATGACAAGGATCAGGCGCTGATGAAAGTTGGCGAAACGGGGTTGTCCAGAGTTCCGTAACTGGGATCGAAGCGACACACCACGCATGCCAAACATCCAGCCATGAAGAGCAGGGCGCCACCGATGCCAGACAAGAAGGGAGCCCACTTGATGAGGTCCTCATTTCCCTTGCTGGCGATGATGAGGGTCCCGGTGACCGCAAGGAATGCTGAGGATGATCCAGGAAACAATTTGCATCATTGTTTGTTTGTTCGGCGGTTTTGTTTTTATTGTTGCCTGTGAACAGGCACATTCGGTGAAATTGCATTACATGTATTACTGACACGTGTAGATCTAGCTTTATGCGTGCTGGAATATCAATTCTAAGTTCTGTGGTATCATTGTTACTCCATTTACTGCAGACTTTGTTTTCCCTTGATTTACAACTTGTCAAAGCAAAGCTTTATTTGGCCACCATTTTTGGATTGTACGTGTACACAACGGCAGTAAAGTTAGCTAGATGTAGTGATTTTTCCCAATTTCGACCGATTTCAATAGTATGAAGGGAAGAAAAATTGGCATTTCTTTCATTAATGAAGCCAGGCTGAAGGAAATCTAATTACACGTTACCTGCAGGCTATAAAGTTTGGCATTTATTTTGTGAAGCGTATTCAGAGCGACGGAACAGGCAAGGACTATGTAAGTTCGCTTTAGCCAGAGAGGTTCATTTTTAATGCCCAATATTCTGCCTGTTCCCTTTCAAAGATAGGCTACTTTGGAATGCACAGTGTGCCAATACAGTGGCCAAGGCATTCCTAGAAGATTATTGGGGATTTCTACGAAAAAAATACAGTCTACTGAAAGAGGGATACAGAACTTTATCATGCAGGAGCCTCAGCTTAGAAATTGTATTTATTGTGTAATGATTCGGTTCTGTTTTGATGCAGGTCATTGCTTGAAACGCAGTAGTCACTATATACCGTTAGTGTAATGATAGTCGTCTTCAGCCTCATCTTCCTCTTCCCGCATTCTGGCATTCTACGACCAGTAGGGAACAAGACAAGGTGAGATCGAGTCTTATAGTCTATATGGCCCTTTTCGTCTTGACAGACGGTCAAAGCAGCTAAGGTTTTGGTCTAAAATGATTAAACCGAGTGACACCTGCTCTCATGGCTTATTCGGCCAATGTTAGATCTGAGAGTCTTTTGGCAGTGTTTGCAT
>JBDFRD010321298.1:0-10375 GCA_039654405.1 Bullina lineata | reverse complement strand
ATCATCATCATCATCATCATCATCATCATCATCATCATCATCATCATCATCACCACCACCACCACCACCACCACCACTACCACCGCCACCAACAACAACAACATAACGGCATACACTCATGTGGGTTCTTCAAGAGGACAATCAAGCCATACTTAAAAACTAAACAATATGCTCACAACAAAACACAAAATTCTCACTGGACACAATTCCCACCAAGGGCCAGCCCATGTTACACAACGCCTCGTCTGGACAATGTCTGCATGAAGTCGCTAGTCTACGGGGAGCGATTTATGACACGGGGGGGGGGCGAGAGGGGGGCGAGAGGGGGGAGGGGGGGGATGAGGGGGGCGAGGGGGGTGGCATTACATGACGCGTGTTGCTTACCCCGAGTGAGTCGTCTGGCGTAACAGACATGATGCATCAAGTGGGAGTTGTGTTGTCAGATACAGTTAGGATGTGGAGGAAAAAAAGGGGGGGGGGGGCAGTGGACGGTTTTGGTGAATTGAGACAGTTTTTTTTCTTTTGTACAGGCTCTTCTTGTGTAAAGGTTATAAATAGAGTTTTCTTCATACGAGCCCTTGTTGCGTAAGTTTGTATAGTTTTCTTCATACGGGCCCTTGTTGCATAAGCTTGTGTAGTTTTCTTCATACGGGCCCTTGTTGCATAAGCTTGTATAGTTTTCTTCATACGGGCCCTTCTTGCATAAGCGTGTATAGTTTTCTTCATACGGGCCCTTGTTGCATAATTCCTGTGAGACTTTCTTCATACAAACTGTGTTGCTTAAATTGATATAGTTTTCTTTATACAGACCCCTATTGCGTAAAGCGTGTAGTTTTCTTCATACGGCCCTTGGTAGCCCATCTTCTTGGCGTCAGCGTCCAGGTCACGTAGCCATGTATTCTTTACAAACTTATACAGCTTTCTTCATTTTTCTTACGTGAAGCCTGTACATTGTACCAGTTTTCTTCATACGGACCCAAGTGACTAGAACCCAAAATACCGTCTGCTGTTACATCGACATCGCTGTTATAGTCATGTAAGGGGATAAAGACAAGATGGCCTATGGTCCGTATATATTCATATCCTCTACTGAAAACTCGCGGGCTTAATATCATTATCTCCCTTGGCAAGGGTTTGTTCCTTTCGTCTTTTCAATTCCCGGCGGAGCATGGGGCTTCTACACCAGCTGGTCATCGCACTCCACTCTGACATAAGTGGGCTTACCCTCGAGGACAGTAATGTCGAGAATTGGTTCGTTTTTGTGTTTGTCTGCTTTTGGGTCGTTTCTTTTATTTGTATTATTCAGCTTCCTTGCAGTATTCATCCACTTTTTCGACTCTGAGCTGTCTTCCTTGTAGCCTCTCTGGTCGTCCTTGCCAACTTGTTCTTTGGCCGTCCCGCTCTGCGTTTTCCTTGGGGATTCCACGCCAAAGGTTGATGTCTAACATTCTTGGACCCTTTCCGTGAAGTACCAAGGGATAAACACAAATAAAAGGAGCTACCCAAAAGTAGACAAAAACAAACCAACACTCGACATTCTTGTCTTCTATAATATGTACACTATTAGTACAGAAACTAGAGAGTCTAGATCCTCTTTTCCGGACACCGTGTCGGCGATATCAGACCTGACAGCAGCATGACTGGAAAACCGACGATAAATAACCAAATAAAGTCAAGAGTTTTCTGGACACGTTTTCTTTCTTTGAACCTACCCTTAGCACAAATCAAACTTTTCTAACACTTTTGCACTGCTTAATGCTATTCCAATGTCGCCCTCTTGTTCTTTTACCTAGCAATTTGCCTTTTCTCTTGAAGTCCACCCCTTAACAAATGTCTCGGCTGGTGACTCGGGAAAGTAAAAAAACAAAACAAAACAACAACAAAAAAAACCAAAACAAACAAACAAAATACACACCCCAGGACCTCATCTCGCAACCTTTTTTCCTTTGCTTATTACATGTTCTGCAAAACTCCCTCCATAATAATATGGCTCTGTATGCCACCTACCAGAAACGCGATTCTCACACATAGTTTAAGCTGTGCATGTACCCTATCCGCAGCCCAACCCAACTTTTTTTTTATTATTCCATGCTATCTATCCTAGATGTCAAGCCCTAACCCTTATCTCTCTGGTGCCTCTTCAGATTTCGGATGTTGTGGTCCCAGGCCAGGAAGACATCACAGCTAAGGAGGCACTGCTTCTATGGAGCAGGAGGACAGCCGAGGGCTATCCAGGAGTCAAAATCCGGGATTTCTCTTCCTCCTGGCGGGATGGGAAAGCCTTTCTTTCCATCCTCCATAGGAACAGGTGAGTTCTGTTGGTTTGGTTTTATAACAGCTTAGAGCAGGACAATGAAGGCCTTGGACTCATTCCAGTAAAGTCAAGTTTCTAACTTTAGAAGTTTGCATGCCTCATCATCCCGTTGTCTGAATGGGAGAGTAAGAGTTGTCTGAATTGATTGTCTTCAAAGTGATTAAACTCTAGGCCTAATCCTGGATTAAACATTCTTGGTGGAATTGTTACTTGTGAAGGTAGGGTTGGAGCTTTTTAAAAATTCAATATGTTATCTCTAGTCTGTCAGTCTGTTTGTGAAGGGCTTACAATTGAGATGAAAGACAGATTTTCAATACATCATAAAATTTTGTTAAAACCCATGACAAATAACACTCCAACCAACATTGATCATTGTCATAAAAGACACAACATAATGAAACCTTTTATGTCATCGGCGATACCAGACTGGACTCAACTAGACTGGAAAACCAATGTTAAATGACACTACAATATCTTCAATAGAATTAAGTTCAATCAAAGGAGTTCTAGTTACCAGTATCTGTGGTTCAATGCAGGCAAAAAGCTGTCTCCGTGTTTCTTTTTAAACATGCTTTCCTTATGCCCTTTTCTTCCCTGGACTGCAGACCAGATCTGGTGGACATACGACAGATGCGACACAACAACAACAAACAGAACCTGGAGACTGCCTTCAACATTGCCGAGAGGGAATTTGGAGTTACTCGTCTCCTGGACGTGGACGGTAAGGCGTCTTGCAACTTGTGTAGGAGTTTGAAAACCCTGAGAAATATTAATTGTATGAGATGCTTGATGACAAAACTTGCCGTGCATCCTGCCTGACTATAACAGATGTTGAGTAGTTAAATTCTACATTGTGGTGTTGGTCATAAATTTCTGAGCTTAAACTTTTTTTTAATGCCTAAAATTTTACGGGAAAAATATGAAAAATCTGAGGAGTTTACATTGACCAGAAAGGATAGAATCATCTGTTTTGCTCAGAGATGTCTGAGAGCGCAAACAGTGATATCCCTACATCATTTTATTTAAAATGTTTATTCAGTTTTGCCATCAGCTTCTTGAGAACCATTTTTCTTCTAAAAGATGGATTTCCTTGTGTGTGATACCATGGTTAGGATGGAGGGAGTATTTGTGAAAAGAGTTTGTTTTGAGAAGAAAAAAAACAACTTTTGATTGTCCAAAACATTTTTTTTAGTGAATTTATACTCTTTTTTTGGTCTGATCCGCATTTGAAAGAAAAAGTGGGCAACACACGTTTAGGTCGTTATTTCATAATTCAACAAACACTAGCCTATGAAGACCAATTAATTGTTTTTGGTTACGCAGTTTTCCCCCCTCTCCCATCCTATTTGATCTCAACCCATGGATGCTCTTTTTTTATTAGTTATCGGCACACCCGTGTCATCTCAAGCAAAATACGAATTCCCTCTTCTGAACCTACATTTTTTCCAAGCATCTCCTCCTGATATATTCAACTTTCATCATCTACCATTTATTAGTTCCATTTCCTGCCTTCTCTTCTTCCCCATTCCTTATCCTAAGTTTTGTTTTATTGATTTTCAGTGAATACTTAATTCCATCAGCTTTGATTTCATGCTTTGCTTTCCTTTAATTTGTCCCACACATTTCGCTGCATTATGATCCATTCCATCTTAACTTTTATCATTTGACCCAACAAGTCCCTTCCATCTGACTCTCCTCTCTCCTTCTGTTGTTATTGAAATGCTGCAGAAATGGGTGGTGCGTATTATCATCTCCACAAGTTCATCTCTCCTGTCACCATTTTCCTTTTCAAATTTGTGATGGGCGTCTTGCAGTGGGTTGGAGATTTGATTTTAAATATTGAGTATTGACAGACAAAAAATTTACCATTTTTTATTTAATGTTTAGGAAATTTTGCTAGATGTATTGGATTGGGTGCCTTGCCTTTGGGAGACGAGGTGTTCTTATGTAATAAAACATTTAATTTTCTAGCTAATGCATAATATATCATACATCTTTAACTTCTTCCAAAACAAGAAACAACAAAAACCAAAACCAAAACAAAGCAAAAAATGATTCCACTGTTCTAATGTTTAAAAAAAAATGTGTTCCCATTGTTCTTAATCACATTTTCATTAGGAGTGTTCCAGATTGAAACTTTGTGTATCATGTGAAATCTTAAATCAACACAACACAGCTAACTCCCTTATTTATTGACGCCCTTCACCAGTTTCTAAACATCGCATGCCATTTTGTGCAGTGCTTTGACAAACACTCTTTTTTTTATGTAGTAAGTGATCTCTAAGTGTTGGAAGAGTTTTTGTTTTGGTGGTGATATTTTCCTTTTGTCTTTTTTTGTCCCATCCTCACTGTTGTTTCCTGGACGGAGGTTTGCCAATGGGCCCTATCCCTTTCCCTCCCTCTCCCTCCTCCTCTTCCTCTCCCTGGGATTGCTTCCTGTATTTAATGCCACTGTTCCTACTCATTTGGTCTATCAGCGTGTGAAATGTTTTATTAAAATTTTTCCTTCTGTTATTTTTAAGTTTTGTTTTTTCATTTTCTTTTCACAGAGGTTAGATGGGCAAAATTAGTATTCCCCTTCAGGATTAAAAAAAATTTGAACAAAAATCCTCTCTTTCTTTCTTCAGTTGTTTATTTCTTTTTTTTTTTTGTCAAACCTATACTGGAAGGAGCCCTATAAAACTAAGAAAATCCAGTAATTAATTGCATTTGTTTAAGTCTCCAAGTGGAGAACTTTTGTAGAGAACCCTTTATATACCACATGGAATGCAGAAATTACTTTGTTGTTGGAAAGCACCTCTCTTACCACTTCAAAAATAATAAAAACAAAACAAAAAGGAAGGAATGATTAAATAAAAACTTCTCAGAGGATATTAAGCCTGTTATGTCAACACATGCACCTGCCAGGTTCTACCTAGAACTCTCTTTGAAAAAGAAAGAAATAAAGCGGACCCCATCCAGGTCAAAAAGAAATTTGTTTGTGAAAATATGAGAAAACAATCTGGAGTAAAAATAATAACAGCTCTTATCCTGCCTTTCGCGGGCGGGGAACATTGAGGTTATTTTTGTAAGTGCAAGTGAAATGAAGGGGAACATGTAATCCTTATTTGTTCCTTTTCGTGGGAAGCTCAAAGATAAATTATGGTGTTGAGTCACTCCGCTGTCTTGGAAAATTGTTGGACAATTATAATATAAATAATATTGTAGCCAGTCAAAACGAGTCAGATTTCACTGAGAAATAAAAATTTCAATTGGTCCAATTAACTGAGCAAACGTTTAAATGAATTTGTTGAATTGAAGTTTTAGAAAAATTAGTCTGATCATCTGAGCCAACCTTAGAATAGAATGGATTCATTTAAAGTTCAAATAGAATTCGTCTAATTCTCCAAAAAACTTTAAGATAACATTGGTTCTATTAAGTGCAAACAGATTTGGTTCAAATGAATAAGAAAATGTTAAAACATGTTGAAATAAATAAAAGTTTTAATATAACTGATCTGTGAAGTAGATCAAACAGGATAGGTGTATTTGACTAAGTAGTAGCTGAAGATGATTGTGTTGTAAGTACATCATGTGTGACAACTGACTCAATTTGACAAGCTGCACTATTTGTATTTTTAAACAGTTGTTACATTTTTTTCTTATACATTAGAACTTGTCGAGGGTCTGTTTAAATTTTCCTTTCAGTAACATCAGCAAATGTAACAACAAGTGGTCTGAGGATATCCTTTCTTTTTTCCTGATGGTGTCAGCAAATACCTTTAAAGCTGATTTTTGAAAATTTATCCCGTCTTTTGATTGGAAGACAGCACCATTCTTTGCATCTGCAACATTCCAAAGTCGAAAAAAAGCTTACACCAGCTTACCATAACTTTTGCAATATTTACTCAGCACTTTCAATATTATATCTGCTTATAACTTATTAAATATTGCACGCAAAAATGCTGATAATATTATGTGAAGGCGGTGAAATATGATTAAAAAAATCCCTATACAGAATGCTAGTGCTGGAGCAAGAAAATACCTTGGACTAGAGTCCAGAATCATGACATGTAATTACACACTTCTTCCTACTTTTTTAAGTATATATTATATATATCAAAGCAAGGAAGGAAATGGTAAGCAACTAATCATTAAAGAATAAAAGCTTGTTTGTGATTGAACCCAAGTTGAATTAAATGTGAGCCTCATTTGAAAGAAATTAATTGATATCTCTTTTTTTGCTTTTTTTTTTTATTGATTTAAATGAATTTTAAAGAGTATTAATCTTCTATTCCATAGATGTGGATGTGCCCAATCCTGATGAGAAATCGGTCATCACTTACGTGTCGTCCCTCTACGATGTCTTCCCAGAAGTCCCCAGTGTTGAACAATCTCTCCGAGATAATGTAAGCTGTTGCTGCGGAATTTTTTTTTTTCAGAATGCATTGTTTAGAATATGCATACATTTTCATGAGCACAGATACCTCAGTTGAACTTGTTCTTTAGAATCTGTAGCAGGAAATGAGAGTATGCAGAATTGTATATTTATCACTAAGTAGTGAAAGGAAATTAATGAAACTGTATGATCTGGGGACTTAAAAACGTCACTCTTATGGGACCAAATAGTGGAGGAAAGGAAAGAATAAACCAAAGCAACTAAAGAAATGCTAATCCTTGTGTGAAACAAGTATTTCTTACAGTTATCATGCAAACATGCATCACAAAATGAGTCAGAACTCAGATCCAAGTAGGCCGTAGGTCAGCAAAGCCATTGTTGATTCATTGAATGTTGCCTTCTCTAGGAGCGCCAGCTGAAAGTGGAGGAGTATAGAGAACTGACCTCAGGCCTGCTCATCTGGCTCAGAGATGCCATCAAGCTCATGTTCAGTAGGAACTTCCCGACCACGCTCATGGAGATGAAGGTGAGAAGACTGAAATTGGAAAAAAGGATTTTTACGGCAGGTTTGAAGAGATGAAAATTAAAGGAAGGTCTTTATTATGGTGTTTTTCTGCATTTTTTTCTCTGTATTGAACAAAATGTACAAGAATGTGGAAAAATCAATAGGGATCAGAGTAATCCAGGGCTGTGAGATTCTTTTCTTTTCCCATCTAAAGAGGGCTTTGGGGGGTGATTGCCGTCATATTTGTCTTATTTTATTCTGATCTGAGTGATTAACATGCAGTCTTCACTAACAAAAGCCTCACCATGATAACTTTATAGTTATCTTTAGTGTAGACATCACCACATTTTCTTCATCTGCGCCATGCATGCCTAAACCATATTTGTGCACTATTTATCTTCTCAGGCTCTACATTCTGATTTTAACCGATTCCGCTCTGAGGATGTTCCCCCACGGTTAGACATCAGGAAAAGAGCCATGAGGCTATTCGACGAAATACAGGTATGATATGGTGTGACTTATATTCAATAAGTAGATCTATGATGTTCCTGTGAATTTAAAAACATTTAAAAAACAAACAAACAACAGTTCACTCTTAAAACATGTTTCTGTATATTTTTGTGACGTGGGAGATGATAAATTCATGACATATTATTATTATTATTACTATTATTATTGTTATTGTTATAATAATTACTATTTTATTGCTATTCTTCCTCTTCTTCTTCTGCTTCTTGTTCATCATCTTCTTCTTCTCATTTTATCATCATTATTCAGAGTTTGACGACCGACCCCTCCCACATGAGCATTGAGGATGAACTGTTGCCTCACAATGTGTCCCGTACTTGGAGCAGGTTTGAGGCAGCCATGCAAGAAAGGGACATGACTCTGCAGGCTGAAGTCATAAGGTGAGAAGTAGATATGTGTGTGTTGGTGTGTTTTATAAGTAGTCATAGATTTACAAGCTAATATGCACATTTAGCATTGAAACACTATTGAACTTATTCATACAGGGCCTAAATAGTCTTCTCTGTTGGTTATGCATACGTTGATTTTCCAGCAGGTGTGCTGGAAGGCTGTTCAAATTCCTCGTAGTCATTTTTCCACAAGCAAATAATAAAAACTGTCTTTCAGAAAGGAAACATAGATTTTGTTTACTTTTCGTGTAATGATTTTATTTTTTTTTTTTGTTTTGTGTTAACGAAACTGTTCAATGATCAAACAGTAATATGATAAATTCAACAGCAACTACATTTGCATGAACCATATCTGAAAATTGATGAGTGATTTGACAAGATAATATACAAGTTTTTAGTGCAACACAATGGAAGCAAGTTATTATAAGTACTCATTCTGCACATTGCACTGGGCTGAAGAAGTAATTGGCAAAAATAGCCCGCTGCAGCACATCATGACTAATACACTTAAAATTTTTACTTAATTTTATTTGATTCTTTATTTTCATTTGTTAAATGTACATTATGAAATAATGAAAGATATTTCTTTAAAACAAAACTTTATTTCCCCAGACTTGAAAGGCTGCACAGACTAGCCGACAAAGCTCAGAGAGATGTGCGCTTCAATGAAGAGACTTTGGCAGAGCTGGGTAGAAGGATTGATGACACAGCCCGTGGTCTGGACGTCATGCATCATTTTGAAGCCAAGAGGAACTGTGATGCACTTGACCGTGGCCTGAAGACTGTGGAGGAATCCCTGAGAGGCCTGTTTCGTGACTGCCAGACATTGCAGGATGGCGGTCATCCTTATGCAGAGCAGTTGTACAGGAGGTAGGGCAAGAATTGGAGGCAGGGGAGGGAGGAGAGGGGTTGTTGAAAGAGACTAATGAGTCTTGTGAGTAAGGAATGCAGCTCTATACATACAGAATTTTAAATAGCGTAAGTGTTGGAACCTATTTTGATTTTGCCACTGTTACTGTGTGGAGTCTTTTAAAAAAAAAAACCTATTATTTGCGGCAAAGATAACACCTTAAAAGCTTCTTGCTGAAGATTGGGCTATGAAAATATTGCTGTGTGAATAAGTATGGACCAACTGACCAACCCGTTAAAATTGTCTCCTCAGAGTATCAGAACTTCAGTCCCGAGTGTCGCAGCTGAAGAACCATCTGTACAGTCAAGTGTTGCACCCGCTTCTCAGCAGGGCACACATCGACGAAGGGCGGCCTCTATCGAGGTCACGCCCTGAGCTCTTTTCTGAAAGCCGTCTTCTGGAATCCAACCCTGCTTTCCGCCATGTCCAGGAATGCCTTGACTGGGTAGATGCCAAACAGGTGAGAGAGGGAAAATACATGCAGGTGCTGTCACTGAAATATGGGCTCCCAATGAACATTATTTCTTTGAAAAAAGAGTAGAAAAAAAATACTGCATGAAAGGTAAAAACGTAAAGATTTAAGTATTGCTTACAACAGAAAGTATTACTTATTATTAGTAATATCTTCTCTATTTAAACTACAAAGCTTTCTAATGCCCAGGGGAAGAATGGAATATATATATAAATCTACTAAATATACGGTAGTCCACAAGATCTGATACTGCAATATTCAGAGTTCAAACCCAAATTTTTGTTCAGTGTTGTGACTTGGGATGGGAAAGATGTCTCAGAGACACATTATTTTGTCCACTTATAAATGAGACCCCAGGAAAATCAATAAGTGTGATGGCAAAGGTGAAAATGCTCAATGCTCTACTTTAGTTCCGTTGCCCATTCTTAATTATCACTCACATAATGTGTGGAATATGAAGCAAACTGTTTGAAATTAGGGGCTTAAGAAATCAACTTTATCTTTGTGTTGAAGATCTGTTGGGAAGTTCATGTATTTCTGTTTTAATGTGTTTCAGAGATCTCTGGAAGAGGCAGAATATGACAGTGACTTATCCCGTGTCCAAGATCTACTTTCTGTACATAAGAATGAGCATGAAAAAGTCCAAGCATTCCGTTCTCAGATCGACCAGTGTATCAGTGACAGGGTGAGTTCTCCTGACTGCAGACCTCAATTCTCTTCTCTTGTGTTTCTATGTTACTGACTCAAATAACTATTTCAATGCTGGCAATGGCTGAAATACTATTTTTGAATATTTATATCCTTTCATCTATACTATATATATATTTGAGTAGGATTTAATCAATGTGGTCAGAGTAATCTCAGCAACAAAGGCAGATT
>JBDFRD010321187.1:0-10378 GCA_039654405.1 Bullina lineata | reverse complement strand
CCGGGCAAAATTTCTAAATTTCAAAAATTCTACCCATGAACGTCTCACTCTCTATCTGCAGGTCAGACTAGTTCCAACCGTATTGACCATTGTCTTTCCTTTGGAATAAAACTAGTATGACCGAGAGAGGAACAGCGCCTCTGGGCAAAGCAAAGCGATATAGCTGCTTCGACCGTCTGTGAAAGACGAAAAGAGCCATACAATATGCAAACAAAATTGTCGAACCGTTTATTATTGCTTTTGTTACAGACCACACTTCAATTGAAAGTTGAATAAAGCCAATCTTCTGGCAAGACAATCTTTTCTCTCATTGATTACGACAAGTATGACAAAACTACAAAAGGACATTGGGCTACAACGAACGTAAATACATATTAATATACAAACAAAATCATTATTGATATTTCACAAATGCAGCATGAAAAAGAAAGAATATATAAATGGAATGAGTGAGCAGCAAAAATCAACATTCTAGTATTGAAAATCAAGTGCGACGGCAAAAATTCTTTATAACGAGAAACAGAAAGGACAAAATATCTTATAACATTTGATTTTTATACAAATCGCGCGATGAAACTTCAACAAATGTGTAGTAAATAGAAAAGTAACATTCGAAATACTGATGAAAATTGTAACGAGGTTTTGGAGTGGGTTCACTCGAAATAAACCAAATGAAGACACAATAAACAGTGTAATGAACATACATAATATTTTAGGTAAAAGCATTAACTGACAGATATTTGAATAACAGGGCTCATGACGGAGAAATCAAGGTAAACTGATGTTGTGGTGGATTACCTAGGCAGAGAAAGAAGAAAAAGCATTCTGCGCGGTTTCCTAAAAGCTTATTCAAAATTTTTAAAAGCTAATGTTTTCGAAAAAAAATATATATCACAAAATATTATTTTATAGATTATTGGTCGTTTTGAAAGCAAAGCGAAAAGGTGCAAAACGACTGCTTTCCCCATTATTATCCATAACTGCCATCTTTTCGATGAAAACGTAGCTAGAAAAGCTAAGAAGGATGCCACAGCCAACAGAAAACAAGACAAGAACAAAACATGAGACTGGTTACTTGGATTACACAATTCTGTACAAAAATAGGCAGTTATTTCGTTTTCAGCTCGATGCACTGAATTGAAGAAAAATACTACAAAGCGTTGAAACCCTAAAGAAGCCTGTCCTGACGCATTGGAGCAATGACGGGTATGTGTGAATAGAAAATAAAACGTAGTGAGCTCCCTACTCTTTGGCGCTTTCTACTTTCTTTAGTTGTTGCAAAGGCACAGCCGCCGATATCAGAAAAAATGGATAAACGACCGATAATGTATAAATTCTTGACAACGAATAACTTCTGCGATGCTGAGAAAACATTGCAGTGCAAAGCAAAATAAACCATGAAACCGACATTAAAAGCGACTTCTCCTCTCTTGCCATGGGCACCGACAGAATGCTCTACAATTTGTTTTTAAATACCACGTATGGAACAGATTTTTAAGCGTGAAGAAATCCCGTCCTGTAAATGGACCCTGATTGCAACAACATATGAAAATCCTGTTGAACGAAGGAGACCGTTTCTTTGTCACAGTTGGTAGTGTGCGTACACAAAGTTCACTGTGGTGAAGTAAAAAACTTAATGTCTTTTTTTCTATTTTTTCCAACAACGATGGTACTTATGTGCTCGAAATGTTTAATGATTATTTTCAACAGGATGGTCTCGTATGTGACAACACTGCTGGCATTTGTACCGACGGTCCTCCAATGGCGCTGGGCTGCAAGTCTGGTTTTGTGACCAACGCAAAGAAAGTTCGCAGCAAAGAAGTTGTATATGTGCACAGGATGCAACATCGGCGTCGCTGAATGCAGCAACAGTGCCTGTCCGATGTGATGGTAAGTGGCTGTGGTTTTCACAACCCCTTTGCTGTTGAACGTGGTGCGGTGGCCGAATGGTTAGAGTGTTGGATTCCTAATCCAAGGGTCCAGGGTTCGAGTCTGGAAGGTGACCGTGTTGTGTCCTTGGGGAAGATACTTAACACCCTTTTTCCTCTCCCCACCCAGGTGCGAATTGGGTACCATTATATACTGCTGGGGACGTAAGCCTACGACAGACTAACGTCCTGTCTAGGAGATGAAGTAAAACCCATCTGTTCCGCTTCACGCTACCGAAATCGGGATGAGCTCCAGCTGTATGGGCCTCATAGGCCTTAAAGGAACTTGAATGTGGATCTGTCTGCCAACGCATTCAAAGATTTGTAAATAGCTTTTTTTTGCTCTGCACTGTGTCGCTCTCTTTTTGCAGTAAAAGGACTTGATTTCTTTGACGTTGCATTGATCGTATGACTGCTTCCCTGTTATTTCTTTACTGTTGAACCACCGTTCCAAATTAAATTGAAGAATTATGGTACAAAAACTCAAAAGGAATTCGTTCACCTTCAGAATAACAACAGCACCAAGAAACGTTTTGAGCAGCTGTCCCTAATGCATTTTGATGGCGAATGGTGTACTCTTGCAATCAGCTTGGGAAACCTATTGTGACTTTTCCCAACAAATCGTAGTTACATAAATCGCTGGGGGTTTTTTTGTTGTTTTTTTTTTTTGGAGGGGGCAAACTAAATAGACAGCTAGTTTGACGCCTGAACGTGACATTATAATCGTAGACTATCTTCCACCCTGACGGCATCTGGACCAATTTTGAATCGTATTTTTTATTTGTGGCCAGTCGGTAAAGCGCCAGGCGTACAGGAAAGGATTCGAGAGACAGTTCACGATAATCAAACTCACGAAAAAAATGCCAATATCACTCGTTCCAAACACCTGTCGGTGTTTAATCTCAAGATTCCTGATGTAAGCCACAATTATTACATATGGCAAAGCGAGAAAGCAGGTGGTAAGAGAAAGCAGTACAAGAGTGTTTCTGGTTTTAGAATTGGGGCGACGCGAAAAATTTGAGACGCTTGAGACTTGACGAGGAGGAGGAAAACCTTTCCTCACTGATATATTCCCGGATCTTTGTTGTTGTAGCTTTCGAACGTCGGTTTTAGACGTCGGTGTTGAAGATGATGGTAACGTATATTCAGAAAATGACTCGTTTGTGGTGTTGTTCTCGTCCGTTGTTTGGATTGTCAAAGATTCCTCACTCTCTTGTGCTGCTTTCGCCCTGTTTTCAAAAGTGCTTGAAGCTGGAGGGGGTGAAACAATGATAGCATTTCCCGCGATGCTGGTCGTGCTGGCAGCTTTCACGACAGACTTTTCCATTAAAGGACCTTCTTTGCCTTTAACGTCTACAGGCGAAGAATTATCCGTAAATGCTACTTCTTTTCTGGACTCCTCGGGGCTGCTGTCTGTGAGATATTCATCCTGTCCATATTGTCGCGATGTGCTGGGCTTAATTTCAGACATGTGCAGTTCATTGATTTTCTCAGTTTCTGTGAATTTTAAAGCATCTGCAAAGTGTGTATGACTGTCGGGGTGTTTATTACTATTACTTTCTTTTAAATAATTTAAGTCAACCTTTTGGGATTTGGACAAAACCGTTCTTTCCACCACCAAAGCTTCTCCTTCATCACCTAAGCAGCTTTTGTTTTTAATTACGGCAGTTTTCCTTTCTCCCACTAAAGCGTTCTCTGTGATGAAAGTAATGTCGATAGATTTTCGATTTTCTTGTTCTAGGAAGTCATTGTCTGTGCAGAAAGCGGGTGTTCTTTGGATCGAATGCACATCATTTGCAAATGACTGTACGTTCATGTCGTTCAATGAAGTGTCAGCCCTTTGCGATGTTTTGTTTCCTTCATATAAATGTATCGATACTGCGCGTCCAACTTTAAAATCCATGCTTGACGGTACATTTTCTGAGCACTCGCCATTTTCTCTCTCTCTGGATGCTTTGTATTCTCTATCAGGATATTTTGATCGCCAATAATCAGGCCTTTGAGGAACACTGAGAGAACTGGTTGGAGCACTTAATGGTGTACACGAGTCTTGTTCTGCAAGCGGTGGAGATTTATTCGCAAGTTTTGACCTTTGATTGTGTGTGGTTCTGTCTGCCAACGCATTCAACGATTTGTAAATAGCTTGTTTTTGCTCTGCGCTGTGGCTCTCTCTCTTCACAGTAAAAGGACTTGATTTCTTTGACGTTGTCATGCGTGGTTCGGGCTGGCTGCATTGATTGTATGACTGCTTTCCTGTTATTTCTTGAGCATTATTTTCTGCGTTCTCAGACGACTGTGTTTGAGCTCTAGTTGTATTTTGTACGTTTTGGATTTGGATTTTCCTCCTTCTGATTTTTTTAAAGATGAGAAGGTTTAAAAGTACAACAAAAACCGTGCACAGAAGTGGGTGAACACTGAATCCAATCAAGCCAGATTTTGACATAACGGTGAAAGGGAAGCAATCGTAGTCTTGTGAAGGATTTATTCCAACGCAGCCAAGAGAAAAACAAGCGCCGTAGATCCAGATTCCAGCAACAATGCAGGAGACTCGAGAATTATTAAACAGAATGTTACACTTGAAAGGATAAAAAACTGCAATGAAGTTGTGGACTGACATGAAAAGTGCAGTGGAAAAGGAATTCAGAAGCGTACTCACGATGGCACAAACTATAATCCAACACATGATATCACTGGATGTCTTCACACCTAACAGCAATAACACAATGGTGAATACAAAATCGTTTAACGCGAAACTTATCAGGGTTATTTTCAGAGAACTTTTGACTTTCTTCGTCAAAGAAAGCAACAGCAACCCGGCCACGTTAAAAAGCATGCCCAGAATCCCCAGTACGACATTGCGAGTAACAAAAGCTTCTCTGCTGTTACTTGTGCTCCCAACAGCACTGGTAGAGTTGTCAAAGTCGTGAAGGCTGAGCCTGCTCGCGTTGAAGAAGTCGCTGGCGTTGCTGGCATTGCGGGGCGTTATCGGGTGATCCATTTTCAAAATCTAAAGTTTTTGGAGTGAAAAAAAGTTAAACACATTAATAACTTCTTTCCTTTCAACTACAACAGCCTGTAACGTTTCATGCCATAAATAAAGTATATTATATTATTTTATTTTCAGGCCAGTTTTATCAACGCAAATGTGATCAACAACATGTTTGCGCTCTTTGCATTATAAAGAACACAAAACGTCAGCTGCCTCAAGATAAGAATGCATCTGAGAATCAGCTTGCACAGCTTAAATAAAATGAAATAAAACAAAAGTAAAAATAAATTGAGAAAATAAAAAACAAGCAATGCAAATCAAGAAACGTGGCAACGAAATCTCTTATGAAAAAAATGAATAATTAAATAAATAAATAAATAAATAATCCATTTACGATCAAAGTCATGTGCGAGAAGAACAAAGTGAAGGCGTGAGGTAACGGTACAAGAAGGTTAGAATGTGGAAGAATAAATCAATAATGTTAGGATATAGCCTAGATTTCACAATCACGTAGGCATTATGAACTATCACAAAGGATTATCACTAATGTTTGAAAAAAAAATCGTACTTATTCAGTTTCCATGTAGCACTCCATTCATTAGCTTAAGCTAGATTGTGTATCCTGTCGCTTTAAAAAAAAAGAAGAAGAAGAAGAAGAAGAAGAAGAAGAAGAAGAAGAAGAAGAAGAAGAAGACTAGATGCATGCAGGTTTGGTCTGTTCTCTACATCCACAGAAAGATGACTCCCCTGAGAATAGGTGATGCTGTAACATTTTTACCAACAGACCAACGATTGCATGACAGTTTTATAATCAGAACTTTTTGGCGTCCCTGTCCAAGATACAGATTATTAATGTTACTGAGTTAATGTGACGTTGGTTGCACTGGCTGACCTCGCTATCCATCTATCTATCTATCCATCCGTCTACATTATATCTACCTACCTGCCGCGGAAGCGTTCGTACTCGTTAAACCTACATAATTTACGTGGGCCTACCTGTAATTCGAGTTAAAAGCAAAGTAAATATTGTCAATATACATGTACCTTCTTCTTCGTTACATAAGAGAACGATCATTACGCGAATATATACTCAACCGCAAAAATAAGTGGACACTAATTTCCCAAGCTATAATTTTGTTATGTTTGATCAATATTAGCCAGTTAATATACAGCACAGTTATATAAAGCGCACATAATCCAGTGCTCTATTGACACACAATTCATGGATAATAAACACGTGGTTTTAACAAGACAGAAAAGCAATTTTCTGAACTCACCTTTAGTAAAAATTTCACATGAAGTTTTTTTTGTCAGTATCGTGTGTGTCCACCACATTGCTGTTCAATACATGCAGTACATCTGTGACTCATACTGTTAATTAAACTGATGCTGTTCTGAGGGATATTTTCCCATTCATATTCCACTGCAGCAAACAGCTGATCTCTTGTTTGTGTGACGTGGTACGTGTTCTTTGGGTGAAAGATCCGCTGATAAATGCGGCCAGACTAATATATTGGCAGTTGCTGTTGCTGAAGGAAAAGTAAAGTTGCCCTTGCATCATGGGGTCGAGCATTATCCTGTTGACACAGAGCGAGGTCTTGGTGTTGCCTGAAAAATGGTACTGGACGCAGGACATTGTCAACATATCGGTGGGTTGTCAGGTTACCGTCGATTCTGATCAATGGAGTTCTGTAGTTGTAGGAGATGGCACCCCATACCATAATGCTGGCCCCTCCCCATCTGTTGTGCTCTCGGACACATGTGTCTGGAAATCTTTCTCCTCCTCGTCTCCACGCGTGTTCTCGTCTGTCCATTTGGTCCACACAGAAACGAGATTCATCCGAAAATGCAATGGTACTCCATTGTTGCCTTGTTCGTCGCGTGTGTTGTCTGCTCCAGTCCAAGCCCTGCCGTCGATGCTGTGGAGTCAGCTTTGGGCCTCTACGCAACACGACATTTTAAGTGATGTTCCTTTAATGTTCGTCGCAGTGTCTTGGCCGATCGGCCGACCGTGGCTTCCTATAGTCTCTTCAGCTGTGTGAACTGCAGTGCGCTTTCTGTCACGAGGATGGGAAGGAGCACTTGACGTCTTTGAGTTGACGCTGTGTCGTCACTCGAGGACGACCTTGTCGAGGCATGTCAGCTGGATTACCATTGTTATTCTACATTCTGTTCAGGTTAGAGATCGAAGTTGGTGAGCAGTTAAAATTGCGAGCAGCTGTGCGCAAGCTCATGCCAGCCTGAATTATGGACCAGCTTGGTTTCTTTGGGCTTCTGTGAGACATGGCATCTTCTTAACTTATGTCCAGCTAAAACAGACTGACAGCGCAAATAATGTGTTCTAACTGGCGGCAATATTATTATCATTGACTGGTGCAAAACTTTCAACTTACAGTGAAATTAAATGTGTCAGTGATTCCCGTGCCCGCAAATAAATTTCACGTGAAAAGCGTGAAATTAGGTAAACCTACTCAACCTTGAGTTGTTTACATTGGAAAAGTAACAATGAGTGAGTTTACACAGCTAATAATCAAAAGGCTAATCAAAATACATGATGCAAGCTCTGTGGAAGAACAAAAATGTTTATATTACAGTGAAATTAAAAGTGTCCACTTATTTTTGCGGTTAAAGAACGCATAACGTACCGGTTGTGCAACCACGACTTCTTCTCGCCTTGAAGGAATGCTGCTTGTGATCTGCTAGTTCCCTCAAGACTCGCAACTGATCCCCACACAAAGGCTCTTTTGTTCATATTTAGACCTAATCATTGCCCATGCGGATTCCAGCTCCAATTTCTTTCCACTGTTCAAAAGCGGATTGAGTTATTGTCGCTGATAGTGTTAGGGGAGTGCAATTTCACATTCTCTTCTAGAATCGGTTATTTTGTCCCTGGTATCGACTTCGAACACGAGTTCTAAACACAATTGTAATTAATTCCAAACTCGACTCTGGAATGAAGTATTGGGCTTGAAGAAGCGGTTATTTATAGCAAAGTATCTTTGGTTCTAGTCCATTTCCAGAGATTTTGAACATTTGACTAATGCAGTCAATATTACATTTTAACTGACTTTGTGGGGGTAAGTTAAAGGTTTAAAAACACCGACATACATGTATTAAAAGTTTAATAAAAGCCAAGAATTTCAGAGTTCAACTCCTCATTAAAGACATTTTCAGTTTCATCATTGTTTCTTGGAGCTGTGATTCGGAGGTGGCAGAGAGTTACATGTACGGTACGTTGTAGTTTGTTTGTTTGTGTTTAAACGTATGATAGCATTGTGCTTACTCGTCACATCTTGGCTTCCACGTTGCGGACAAAGCACTCCATGATGGTGCTAACTCGTGTTCGACAATGTACTTCCACAGTTAATGGGCACAGCGTTGCAATGACTTTGAATTTTGTTCTCCGGAAGTCTCTTGAACGTGAAGTTGGTCCGAACAGTGTTCTTTTGTGAGCTTGTCATGCTACTGGATTTCTGGAGCGCTGGGGCTTGCTTTCTCATTGATTTTTTTATCAGCATCAGTTATGAATAAAGCAAGGACTCTTATCCAAAATTCGTGTGGAAGAAAATATAAACTGTTGTTTTTTTTTTTTGCTTGTTTTTTTTCCAGAAAAGCAACTAAGACATGACCATATTTGTAACAATGTTAAGAATAAGCCATTGCCAAATAGCCTACGGTCAACAAATAACAAAAGGATTAATATTGCTTCCAGATATTTCTAGATACTTCCAGAATAGATTCCCGACTCTCTTCCAGACTAATTTTGGAGTTAAGTCCAGAATGGAGTAATTGAATCGTTGGGATCGACACCGGAATCGAGAATCGCACATCTTATCGATGAATCAACTGAATGCGATCGAAAAGGCAGAAAAAAAAAGAGGGAGAGGTGAGGAGGAAGAAAGAGAGAAGGGGAATTTTTTTTTTAGATCAAGCGTGATAAGATGTTTACGTTTGGTTTTTGTTTTTGTCTGTTTGCGTGCATAATATAGACAGTTATAGCCTAAGTGCGCGCGACTTTCGAATTTTTATTTCAAGAAGGAAAGCTACTTTTGTAGGAAAACCACCTGCAATTTGTTCGTAACTGTTGTGCCGAATTCGATGGCAATTGTTTTCATATTATTTGTGCCCGAATCGCTGGAATTTTTTTTTTTTTACGTCAGCACGACCAATTATTATTAGTCTAAAGAATGCCCAATTCTACGGTCTGTGTTGCACTCGGTCCGTAATGCGTGCCCTCCAGAAGTAACACAATCCTACCAAGTGAACGACCCGTCATAATGTCGCGACAGTACATGGGAAAGTGGTGTCTACTTCCGTTGACGTGTAGGCCTACTTGTCTGTGTTCCTAAGAAAAACAAAGGAAATTGATTTTAAAAACACGAAAGTGGGCTCCACTTTTTCCGTGTTTGACTGAATTGTCCATAATCACTCCGTAGAAGTAGAACGATGGTAATTGTGTTATTTGACAGACAGGCAGAAGTATCTAAAACTAAAACTAGACTGACTCGCTGTCTTTGGGTTGCACTGCTTCTTCTTCAAACTGTCCATTCCCTTGTATTATGTAAAATCAACAAATATGATTGTGGTTGTAAAGCATTTCATCACACATTAACAGACATGCCAACCCCATTTGAGCTGAACTCGCAGTAAAACGAGGCCCCAAAAGAGTAATTTTACCGCGTACAAGGATAACGCCAGAGAACGAAAAACGCAACGGCAACGAGAATGACGAGATTTAAAAGCATTATGTCGTAATTTCTAGATCCATTATTTTGGCTTCATGCAGCCTAAATAATAACTCCGCCGTAGCCGGTCCCAAGCCCGGATGAGAAAGGAGATGAGGATTTGGCGAGGGGTTAGCTCCCCCTCCCTGCAAAATAACAATCTGCTACAAAAACGCCAACATGAAATTCTAACACTAACACAGTCCTGGAAGAAGATGGACCTTCAGCCGGAGGGAAGTATGACGCTGAGTAGTGAAAGCCAGAGTCATCTGGAAGCTATTCAGCCGACCAGCATCTTCTCAACCAGGACTACAACCACCATCGGTACATGGAATGTGAGGACCATGTACGAAGCAGGGAAGACAACACAGCTACCTACAACCTTGCTATCCTGGGCATTAGCGAATCACGATGGACAGGGAGCGGGAAGAAGAGAATCATCTCGGGAGAAATCCTGCTGTTTTCAGGCCATGAAGAAGAGGATGCCCTACACACTCATGAAGTGGCACGCTGGCATCGCCATCAAGACATGCAGGAGAAGACCAATGCCATGGCTACAGCAGCAGGAAAATTAGGACGCAAAATTAGCAGCAGCAAGACCAAGAGCACGAGGATGAACGCCAGAGTTAAAGATAGCATCAGGCTAAATGGGAAGGAGACAGAAGAAGTTGACGACTTTACCTATCTTGGCTCCAAGATGTCAACAAACGGGGATGGGGAGGTTGAGATCCGAGCCC
>JBDFRD010321076.1:0-10380 GCA_039654405.1 Bullina lineata | reverse complement strand
CCCCCCCCTCCCCCCCCCCCCCCCCTCCACCTACACAGCTACTTTGTTATTAATGTTTAAGTCGATTTAAATTGAAGAAAAGAACAATCTTTAGAATCGCAGGATTTATTCGTATTTTCCAGAGCATTTAAAGCATTCCTTCCTCATATATTATAAATCTTGTCCTCACAATGAAAACAAATACTTCTTTGTGTTCAGCTTACTTTTCAATACCAGTGTTGACTCTCAGTATTTTCTTGCTCGGAGACGTGGCTACTAGGTCAGATGCACTACAGCTGTCTCTCTCCCTCACACACAACCTCTTTGTCTGTACAGTGAAACAAGACTAGAACAATAGCCCTTTGTGTAGCGTTAAATGACGTTGATACCAGTTAACGGAAGAGACATCTAGATCTACCAGATAACGGCTGCTCACTAACAAAAGTTCAAGGCGATAGACACGTTAAACGGAGGAAGGAAGGGCCAGTAGGAAAGTCTACCGGTAATGTATGACAACCATAGCCGAAGAAAGTTGTTAAACCTAGTTTCGAATGAATCAAAATAATAGGCCCTTCATGCAAAATGGGGTCGCCCTTTGCATAGAGTTTCTTCCCCGGCCATTTTGAGCTTGTAAAATGTAAGTTTGGGGTATGCCTTTTAATCGCATTTTCATTTCGATTTGATAAGGGAAGGAAAGACTAAAAAAGAATAAGCCCAGAAGGTTGTTAAATGGCGCTTCGAAATGTAAACGCGATTTAGCCAGAGGAATCACATAATAGTATTCACTGTTAACACAATCACGTCTCGCTCAATTCCTTCTACAGTTCCTTCGTATTTGTCCGGCCTGTTTAACATACGCACATGCACGTGAATCACATTAACATGCATTTCGATTCGGAGGCAACAAACACAAATGTCGCCGTCTATAAACTCCCAAACGAGAGACAAATAACGTGTTGCGTGCAGTCGGTGGTTGCCAATGCATTCAGCCGGTCTTATATTTCAGCGTTGAACGTGTGTATATTATGCATCCGAATATAATTGGCTGCAAACGGCTGCTGAGAAAATGCCATTTTGTTTCCGCGCTTAATCTTCAATCCACTTGTGTTTGACATTTCAAAGTGTGAAGCAGGGTGAACTCTTGTCTAGTGAACAACGTAGATGCCGTTGGGGAAAGGAGGGATGAGAACAGTTCCGTTAAAATAGCACCCAAAGCGTGCGAACTCTTTCTATAGTATCAACTATCAGACTTACTTTACAACAAGAACAAGAACAACAACAGCAACAACAATTTCCACTACCGCCACCATCACAACCACAACGACGACGACAAATCCTCTCTTCGTCACCCTCTCCCTAGACCCTTAACCAAAGACAGAAAAAAACAAAGCCTGCCATGATTCAGAATGTTTCCGCTGACATTCAGGAGCCAAGGAAGAGAGAAGCGCACCACGGTAAGTCTGAAAAGACGGACTCCCAACTAACCAAAGACGCCTCTCCTGTGTCAATATCCGCAGCTGGAGTTCCATCGTCTGAGTCTGACCTCTGCGGCTTGATGTACGCAGGTACAGCGGGTGTCACGTTACTCTTTGTCTCTGCTTCACGGCCTAAATCCCTTTCAAACCAAACCAAACAACGAAGCCTTTCACTGGCTAGTGCGAGTGCCGGGCACTTCCGTCAGTTGGAAAAGGCGATCGCAGGGGTAGTGAATGGTTTGAACACAACCGGCAGACATCAGAGCAGTACTAAGGTAAACATTGGTCGTGTAGAGTTTCCGGCGAGGATAGACGTGAAATAGTACCGTGGAAGTAATGAAAAACGCGCAGTTGGAGATGGACGTTGGGCTAACAAGGAGTGACGAATCAGGAAGTTTGAATATAGAGTGATGGGTAAAGAATGGGAGATGAAGTGAGATTCTGTTTTTACACTCTAACAATGTAGTGTTGCTACCAATTAATTGAAAGATTACACCTTCAAGCAAAGTAACAAAACGCAAACAGACAACTACAACACAAAATGATAGAAGGAAAGCCGCAGGGAAATTAAATATGTATAATGCAGTAGCCTAGCGTAAGTTACTCCAGCGTACGATAAACATTTTCGATTTGCAACGCACTTATAGTATGTAGCCATCACAAAACACCTGGTACACTGTTTGGCTCAAACTTT
The DNA here is from genome assembly GCA_039654405.1 of Bullina lineata. Classification (NCBI taxonomy): domain Eukaryota; kingdom Metazoa; phylum Mollusca; class Gastropoda; family Bullinidae; genus Bullina; species Bullina lineata. The sequence continues at coordinate 8,232 of JBDFRD010321076.1, read as the reverse complement.
TTCAAGGGAGAGGGGGTGTTTTTTTCCCTTTTCACACCAATCTTGTGCTTTTAAATTAGTCACATTATGTATTCAATTCGGGAAAGCTTAGGCCTACATCTTCTCTTCAAAAACAAACAAACAAACAAACCTTCAAGAGGAATCGCTAAAATCGCTATATAATAATCGAGTTATAGCTTTTCAATAATACGCCGGCCACCCCCTCCTTACCTTTCATCCCTCAACACAGTCTGAACTGCCAGAATTCTATAAAGACAAGAACATATCACTCAATCCCTTATCCCTCAACATTTCTTCACATATAGATAGATTCTAGCTCATGGAGTAGAAGGTGGGGTGGTGGCCGAATGGTTAGAGCGTTGGACTCCTAATCCAAAAGCCCAGGGTTCGAGGTGACCGTTTTGTGTCCTTGGGAAAGACACTTTACACCATTTTCCTCTCCCAATCCAGGTGCGAATTGGGTACCAGCATATTCTGTTGGGGAAGTAAATCTACGACACACTAGCGTCCTATCCAGGAGATGATGTAAAAATCATCTGTTCCGCTTACGCTACTGAAACAGGGATAAAGCTCCGGCTCTATGGGCCTCATTGGCCTTGAAGGAACTTTACGTACTTTTACTTTAATAGAGTAGAACAGAAAAAAGTAAAGAAAATTAACGTTGAAAATTTAAGAGTAACAAGTAAGTTGAATGTCCTTACCTGTTCCTGAGCTATCCGCATCAACAACATTGTCTGTGGTGTCATTATCCATATTTTCACGTAGAGCGCTGGTATCCATATGTTCTCGAATAGTATCCATGATTTACTTTTCGCGTACAAAGTAACCTACACGTATTCTGTCAACAGAGATCCCGGCTGAACGTTCTCGCAAACGGCTCCGACAATTCCTGCACAGATTGCGCACTTCTCAGAAACTTAATCCGATAATGTTTAAGTCGACAAGATCTGGCTGTTTTGAAGCGGGGGAAATGAGAATTTTAAAAAACGGAGTATTCAAAATACACACGCACAAACACATATACACATACTGTACACACACACACACTTTCAGAAACCGCTAATTTATATTCAATCTCTTTTCACTTCAGATCGTGTGTCGCCACTCGACGCAAACAGCAAGTTACGCTGTGTTCCAACGTGCTGTCTTCAACACGCGCTGTTCTCTGGTTGGGCCTTCAAAAGCAAGATATACATCGTCCCGCCGGTTGGGTTACGACGACAATTTGTAAGGAAAAAAGAAAGTTAGCTGGAGCGTGTGTGGGAGACACGTTTGGCTATTATCGCCGTAATCTGAACGCTGAACACAGGGAACACTCTCAACAAGATCAGTTACTGAAAATCGAGGATCAAATCATCCTCCTTCCAGCAGAGTTGCGACCAAGAATGAGGAAGTCTCATCAGCGACTTAACGTCGTCAGCTGCATTCTTTTCTCACCGACACTCTTCGCAACATTGCTTCACAGGTAATTATTGTCACCCCGTACAATGAACCACCTCAGTCCTTCCATGAACGAGCCCCTGTACATGTTGTGAGGTGATGAACCACAAAGGGTTACACTATTCGCCTTTAACTGCTTTGTCAGAAAACCATCGAATGCCGTGCGTGGGACTCTTGTCTGACCACTTAAAAAGTCCGGTCGGAAGTGAGTCGGCCTTGATTTATTCGGGCTCCGAGATGTTATCAGCGTGTCTCCTACCGAATTGCCTGTGAACATCGGCGAAGAGATTTATCTGAGTAACAAGGGGGTACATCGAACATTAAAGCAGACACCGCGTGATACATTTCGACAGCGTTAAGTGGAGAGGGAAATCAAGACAGCTTCCATCTAGCTCGGTGTTGTATTCATGGGTGAAAATCAACGATGGTTTGAACTACGTTCCTTGTATTTTTTTGCTCAGAGAAAAAAGACAAGCACTTAACCTGAACATCGCAAACAGTTGACAGAATATTGTTAGTAATAAAGTTTCTTGACACTGCAGCCTTTGAAATTCAATTTACGTCCTGGGAGAACAATTAAAACATCCCTGCGTTAATCCGAAAAAAAAGTAGTTGTCCCGAAGCAATTGAGCTGGGGAATGCCTGCGCAATATCGCGACAGCGTTAACATAAATCTCTTCTTGCGGACTGGACTTCGTTCTACATTGTATTGAACCATCCAATCTTTCAACGTGTGCCCTGGGGAAATAATACGTTTTTATACGCCCTCGGCGAGCGTGCAAGTCAGCAAAATATTAAAATAATAATGGGGGAGAGATGGATGAAGGACATGTGGACTGGGCTGTTTCGACCTTTCGAAAGAAAAAACAGTACAGCCCATTAAAATATGCAGATAGATAATTCAAACAATGATGGATTTTGCTGGTGAAAAAAACACTATCTGATATAACTAGGTGAGAAACGAGTGCGTTTAAAATGGATCGTGTTCGTGATAGAACTATTTTGTTTCTCTTGAGACCGATCTACAAACAGATAGGCAAACAAATGGATAGGTTGTCCAAGGAAAAATAGATGGGTAAAAAAAACAACAACATTTCAATGTCAAAAGCCAGAAATAGACACAAATTTCCATATCATCTTGATGTATCCTTCACATTATCCCAAGTGAATGTTATTTAAGAGTCGTTCAGCTAAAAAGTCGTTGCGATCGAAATGAATCCAATTTAATGCGAAAAAAAGATCTCATATTCGGACAAGGGTTTAAAACGTTGTCGCCGGCTCTTTGCTTTGTGTATGCGGAAAAACGTGAGCTGTCTTCAGATCATGTCTTTTTTGTTTGTTTGTTTGTTTCACTTTGATTTATTATAAATAGAGCCAAACTGCAAATGCATGAAACGTATTTATGCATGAAATAAAACAAAAATGTGAAAAAATTGAATTGATCGATCAAACGGTCAATAAAATGATAAATCAAAACACACAATGACCCCAAAAGAAAAGTGTGGCTGAGACACGTGACCTGGAATTCAATGAAACCTTACCACCACTGACAAAAAAATCATTAGCACAATATCATAGACACCAATGCTCGAGCACAAAACACGACACTGAAGTCACCAAGCCAAGTTAAACAGCTCAACTTGCGCCTCAAATCCCGAAGTCGTGTAAAACGAGTCGAAAAGAGACCACGTGTGAAACTGACGGAACAAACAAAACCCCTTGTGTCTCGGGCACTTCATTTTAAAGACACCTTTTCGAGGCAAACCCGTTCTTTTGCTGTTTTCAAGGACATACCATTTGAAATGGGCGGTGGGTGCTTTATCTCCAACCTGACGCGGCCTGTCTCCTGGACATGAAAAACGGGATTATTCAGAGGAGAATTTTAATAAGGGAAACAGGTAGCAAGTTCACTTTATAATTCTCGTTTCATCCCGGCAACATTACGTCATTGACTTTATGTTTCATGTCTTCACATACATGCACAAACGCACACGTACACCATATATACGCACATACACGTGCACACATATCAACATACAGACACAGTCTCTCATTTCATGCGTTTGTCAAGTTTCACACTGTCACTAAAAGTAAGGTATCTCAGCTCAGCGGAGCTAAAACCAAAAACGAATGTCTTCGAAATCATGTTTCAGGGAAAACGAAAAAGTGGCATTAGCATAAGCACACTCGTGTCTCTACAAATAGAAGCAACATAAACAAAGAAAAAAAAAATCCCATAAAAAAGTCCCACTCAAACATCCAAGCAAAACGTGTGGGAACAACGAAAAACGCCTGTCTGTATACATTAAACAGCTGAACCGTGAAATAAATGGCTCTTTGGGTCGGGTATACAACATCGCAAAGTCCCGTCCAGACAATGTCGGTCTTGAATCAGAGGACAACGAGGGTGTTCATGCTTTCACTTTCATTCACAAGTGCCAACAGAAGCAAAATGTTACACACTTCTCACGGCATACGCACTGACAGGACGTTTGTTCACTGACAGGAAGCGCTATTTCACCGAGCCCAAACACCAGAACATTGCAGGCCGGCCTTGGGACCGTTTCATGAGAAACTTTCAAAGCGCATACCATTTAGAAACACACATATTCGTGCTTCTCACGTACTTCCAGTATATGTTTTTCCATGAAAACAAAACAAAACAAAAAAACATGACAAAAATCATGTAGACCGATAACAAGTTGGGCAAGTGATTGAAATGGTTATTCTTAGTTGTTGTTTTTTCTGCCTTACAAAATTTCTCAAAAGAAAATTAAAATTAAAAAAAAAATACATGCAGGAAGCAGACATACTTCTTTATGCAGGTAAAGAGTGGGATAAAGTAACCATGCATTTATGGAAATAAAGAAATAGTAAAGTTCCTTAAAGGGTAGTAGGCCTGTGGTAGGCAAACAGATAGCAGATAGGTATGTAGATCAGTAGCTAAGTAGGAAGATAGGTAGGTAGGTGGGTAGATAGACAGATACTGAAATACCAAACACGAGGAGACGAACAAAGACAGATGAACTGACAGGACAGACTCAAAATTACGTTTTGTAATGTTTATAAAGCACTAGGCCATAGAAGGCTCTTCTTTATCACCGAGTCACATTGCGGGTGTTTGAACTCTTCCGCTTTTGTATTTGGCCTCTTGACGCTGTCTGCCAACAATGATTTAAAAGGCTCCTCGTTAATAGCTCTGTTGTACAAACGGGCAACGCGGGAGGCCATCCGTCATTTTGAACTTTACAACGAACAGTTTAATCACCGTTTATAAAGCTAATTACGACTCGCGTTGACCTTTTAATAATAAGGACGGACACTTTAAACCACCTGCAGACAGCCCAAATGCAATAAAGGCCTGTAACTGTAAAAGCAACTTAGCTGGTTAATAGATTTAACAGTTTGTGACTCCAGAACAAATACGCCGGTGCGATTTCAGAGCTGGGATCTGGGATAGACTGCTGGAAGGATTAACACTGTGAATAAAGCTTAGCTGTCGTGAAGCCTATTTTTAAGACACTTGCTCAAGAGAAGAGAAATCAAAGCTTTTTTCATCGTTGCATATCACTAAAGTATTGCTATAATAATGTTTGCGGAAGATGATTAAAAAGATCGTATTCACCCCCTATAGCACAATAAAAGCTTGAGGGGACTTTGAAAAGATTAAGAGTAGGTGCATATATAATACGCGACACTTCGGGTACAAGAACAAGATGCCAATAATGTTTGCAGGTTGTTGTTTTTTTAACTCATTAAAAATGATGTACATGTACTTACTACATGACTCATTTGTTGTTGTCGAAACACGTTGGATTTCGATCATTCTTTAATTGTTAGTACGCCATATTAGTTCAGTCGTGGTAATTATTTCCTCCCATATTGTCACCTTTTTTCTTACCTGTCTGATTCGAAAGGGGTATTTATTTTGTTATTTTTTCCTCCGTCAATTATAAAAATAACACTTATAAAAGGCGTATGTAAGTGAAAGTGATCAATAAGAATACTACATTATTTAGTACAGCTGTTGCATCAAGTGCTAAACAGGATTCCCTAATCCTTCCGAAAATCTCCCAAACAAATGAAAGTGTCAAACATGACAAATTTAGCATAGTTCACGCCCAGCTCAAGTGGCGTCACACATGCTTTAATGCTTATGCTGCTTTTTGGGTGATCGACGGTCCTGGCTAAATCGAAACACTGTACAGATCGCACTTAACCGGAAATTTAAAAAAAAAAGAGATTTACTGGCGTTTAGATTTTTAGTGAAGAAAAGAATACTCACTCCAAAACCGCGTCCTGCTTTTGCCCCGATGTTTCTCGTCTCCCTTTGACAACGCGGTGTACTTTGATCCTGGAGCAGAGCCGTTGTGGAGACAGTCTAGCTTCCCTGGGCTTGTTCCTCCATCCACATCCTGGCCGTGCCCACTCACGTCCACGCCATCTGTAGTACCACCACCAGCGTCGCCGCCGCCCTTGTGCCAGTGATCATTGTCCAAAAAGTCTGTGTTGTCTTCGTCGTCCTCATCCTCGTCGGCGTCACCATTATTGGTCTTGATAATGATGGAGTAGTCCAGAACGCCATTGTAGCGTTCGTTGTTCGAAGCGCAAGACAGCAAGCCGCCCATTTTTTTCAGCGTTAAAACGAAGACCGGTTGTCTTTTTTTCTCAGTGCACAGACGGGCGACTGATAAGGAACGGGGTCGCTTGGGTAGAAGAATAAAAAATGGAAGAAAATAAAAATAAAGGCCAAAAAACGAAAGAACGCTGCGAGTCAATCAATTCAGATTGGTTCTAACTCCGTCGAAACAGGCCACCGGGAACACTTCCTAAGCCGAGAATGCAAGATAATCACTCCCGAGGCGTGAACATACACCAGCTGATAAGGGCCATCACTTGAATTAGAAACAGAAGGAATGCGAGCAAGTCCAGTGAAGAAATGTGTCTCTCAGTCTGTAAGGGTCGGTGTCCTGTAGTTAGGAAGCCTGTGCGTTTCCCTCATGGTGCAGAGCGTCACCAACTGGTCCAGGGTTTATATGCAACTAGCAGCGATCTGGGGGCAAAGAAGATTGAATAACATGAATAAGTTATGGTAATAAACAAAACTAAAGAAAATTATATTATGGTCTGACCCTACATTTTTCGCAGGGACAAAGCGTCTGGTGTTCATCATTCCTTAAATAAAAATGACTGTACATGCGTGTATTAACATCAAGTTCTAGTGACCTTATTGTACGTTCATTTTTCGTTAAAAAGGTTTAGAAATACACGGGCATTTCCAGATATGAACAACAACATTGTACAATAACAATAAAATCGAAATACTGAAGAGGAAAACAAATCGATATACACGAATCTGCTTAACTTTAATTCAGCAGCGTCGATATTCGGACATTCCGATCTTTTAAATCCGGCCCCACTTTGTTACGATCCAGAGAAATAAGAGAGACACAACGGTTAATCACAGTTTCGCTGAACCTCCTGTTCACTTCCCAAGGAACACACCTGTATCTGAAGGCAGTAAATGCAATATGAAGACGTAGCTTGCGCAGAAAATGTACCAGTTCAGATCAAAGGCTCGTCTCTGCAGTCAATCGGAACAATTTTCCTCCAGTAATCAATAAACACTTGTTAGGCCCGTTCCTTGTACACGACGAAGAATAATATGCTTCCGTTTGCCTTGGCAGTAGGAAAAAACGTGGAAATAAATACAAGCTGCTCTTTTAGCTTATCACTGCTATCCGCTCAAAGGGTTCACTGAATGGAAACCCCGTATCTTATTGGCTTTTATGTAGTGTGTAACCGCCCACTTCAGTAAGGGCATATAATGCTAGACGTAAGTTCTCGATGCGAGATCAAAATAGTATTACGTAAAAAAACGAAAGAGATAAAAGAAAAAAATCTAACAGACTGATAGGCACTGACAAGCAGAAGAAGAGAGTACAAAATAAAGCTAGAGACAAAAGGAGAGGAAAAGGGGGCAGAAGAAGAACAGAAGGAAGGAGACGGAAGAGGAGAAGTAGAGAAGTAGAAGGAAGAGGAGAAGTAGAAGAAAAAGAAGGAAGAGGAAAGGAAGAAGACGAAGAAGAAGAAGAAGAAGAAGAAAGAAACTAACCTCACGCATCAAACCACAGCACACATGGTGTCAGTACAAAGAAATTCCAAGCCTCAGACCCTGGCCAAGCCAATTTCCAAAATCCCATACAAAAAAAAGAAACGGTCAGTAATTATTCCACAGACCACCAACAACACAGGCCAGGCTGGATTGAAAAGGGGCTCTCAGCTCCCCCGGCCCCTTTTGCATGGTGCTGACCAATAACCATCAAGTCGGGGGCCCTCCAATCGCAGTCTCGCCATTCAGGCCTCAAGGGTCTGGGGTCGCGGATACAGTAATGTGAACCCTCGCTCGTTGAAGAGACTTGCATAATGATCGCACTATACTGGCGGTTTGCGGAACTTCCCACTGCGGCCTGAGTGGCTCCTGTGGATATTGACTTACCGTGAAGGGGCTGTTTGCTCTCGCATCATTATCGAGTACAGGTTCTCATAAGTAGGAAACATGTACCAGTTTATGCAAGTGTGTGTTTATATTAGGTTTGCATGTAACATGTGTTTTTCTCGATCTCTTTGTCTCCCTGTCTGTTTGTCTATTTGATTCTATCTGTGTGTCTCTCTCTCAGGATGTATCATTAAGTGAGTGTCACACACGCACACGCACACACACTCTCTCTCTCTCTCTCTCTCTCTCTCTCTCTCTCTCTCTCTCTCTCTCTCTCTCTCTCTCTCTCTCTC
>JBDFRD010320966.1:0-10382 GCA_039654405.1 Bullina lineata | reverse complement strand
GGGAGCCAGAATCCATTTCAAGAACAGCACTCCACTGGACTCCAGATGGCAAAAGAGCAAGAGGAAGGCCAAAAACAGCATGGAGAAGGACAGTGGAAGATGAAATGAACGCCATGGGACAAACATGGGGATCCTTAATAAGGCTAGCGAAGGAGAGGCTGGAATGGAGGAGCTTTGTTGCTGCCCTACACACCAACATTGGTATAACAGGTTCATGATGATGATGATGAATAAAATGTATTCCAGTTCCAGTAGATCTAGATCTAGATAGTAGATCTTGCGCAGGTTTCTGCCTTAGGCAGGTTCCCTCAGTTTCTTTGCTCAACGTTAGGCCTAGATTTCCAGGTCCGATATTGCCGACAAATTAGGCAGGGCCATTGCAGGGAGTCTTGTATATATATGGGAGAGGATAGGGGGGGGGCTGCCATAGTCCTTTTAAATAGCCTGGAGTAAATGCTGATTGGTTATTCGTCAGCGATACGGAAAACCAACGCTAAATAACCCCAAAAAGTCTGTGATTGGTTCTTTGGACATAAACCAAGTGGGTGGCAACTTGACCATGGACCTGTTTATGACTTTTTCATACATGTTTTGGAAAAATATATTTTTTACAATTTTAACTGAGTCATTACACAGCAGCTGGTGTCAAACAGAAAATGTTTCTTGAGAGAGATCATCTTTTACATAATAATCGACCTAGAGTTAGATCTAGACCAAGGAGATAAGGGTGGTGATACACATATAATTTTGCAACATTGAGAATTGCTGGTATAGGTACAGCACCGATAAACATCGAGGTGAATTGTCCCTCTTTAGTTGAAAACAATTAAAACTACATTTGTGTAACTTGGGTTCAAAGAGAGCGCCTTTAGCCCATGGTTTAAGTCTTGCGGTCGTGTTAGATGACGACCAACAGGGACTTCACTATAGACAGCTAGAAATCTAGAGCCAGATATCTATCTAGCTCTTGACTCTAGAGATATGTATAGATCTAAGATCTAGAAATCTAGATCTTCTCTTCACTTGTCCCATAACCCTCCAGGGTCATAGGGGCACTGCATTGTTGAACGCTGCACCAGCTGTTTCCACCTGTGAAGGTGACATGGCTGCTCTAAAATATCTAGATTCTAGATTTAGATCTATTTCAATTAATGATATAAAAGATAGATATTCTAGAGAATCAAGATAGATGATAACATTAATAATTTGATAACCATTATTTCACTTACCATTCTTCTAGTCTGTGACACTTCAGTCAGGTCTAGATGATAGATTTCTGGACATTTTAATGAAAGTTCATTTTTCCTTTCCCTACAGTATCTACAAATTTAGAAGAGAAGAAATGGCAGAGGCAGTAAAAGTAATTTCAGAAGAGGAACCGTCATGCAAAAAGCCAAGGCTCGCTGAATCCAATGATTCTATACAGGATGAAAGTTTCTGTCCTGAGGTTCCAGGTACTCAAAAGGAGGATGAAAATAATGAAAGCGAATTGTCAAGCCAAGAGAGTGCAAAAGAACTTAAGGAATCTTCAGGTTTAAATTCTTCAGAATACGATAGCATAAAGAAAAGTGCAGCTGTGGTCACAGAAACAGAAAATAGAGCCGAAACCGGTGAAGATGAAGGATCACTGGAGACAAAAATAGAAAGCCTTGGTGGTAAAGGGGAAGGGAATGCTGATGATGGCAGACTGACAGAAATGGAGGCTGGAATTTCAGAGTACCTAAGTGGTCATGATGGTTTTAGTGCTGTTATAAAACAAAGGTGGGTTTGCTTGAAGTATACCCCAATCCATTCTGTTTTTAAGGAAATTGACGCAAGTTATAAGTCATAAGTTTGAAATTGAAATTAAGTCTGTGGTGTCCTACTATTTCCATTTCTATCAATTTACAGACTTCTTATTGACAAACTATGGCTTAATTTAGTGCAGTGACAAACTCAACTAAATATTATACAAGAGTCCCCTGTTTGCCTTTTGTAATAAAATGATCAATGGGAATTGGGTCCTGGGTGAGAATTTGATATACATGTGATATGAATCATCTGTCAAAGTGAAAATATTATACCACTTCTGTGGTCAGATCATAGAGTAACACTTTGAGAAGTGTAAATGTGTCTTTTATGATACATTATAATATACCTGTAGTGACTTCTATGCACATGTTAAATTTCATCTGTCGGAGCTGTTTTTCAGGTACTCAGACTTTATTGTCAATGAAATTGATCCAGAGAGAAATGTTGTTCATTTGACAAAACCTTCACATGAGGAATCTGCAGAGGATAAGGATGAGGTACAGTGTTTGAAGTTGGAATGATTGAGGAAATTTTGTGTTTTTTTTATTAAATTTAAGAGCTTTTTTTAATCTGTATAGTCAGATTGTTCAAGGAATTCAAAACAAGGACAAAAAAAAATTGATTGATTGACTTTTTGAGTCCTTATGCTTTAGTTTGATTATCCATTCTGATTATCCAAGGAGATTTCAATGCAAAAATAGGTGCAAATGCGTATGATGAATGGCCAGGAACAGTTGGAAAATTTGGAACTGGAACGACAAATGGCAGGGGTCTTAGACTCTTAGAGTTTGCTAACATCCACAACCTTACCATCACCAACACATTACATCCCCACAAAGAGTCAAGAAGAACAATGTGGCACTCACCAAATGGTAAGACAAATAACCAGATTGATTTCATTCTCACACTAAGGCGGTTTAAGTCTAGCATTAACAGAGCTAGGATCGTAACCTGATGCGGACATAGGCAGCGACCATGATCTTGTTTTGCTGGTGATGAAACTCAAGCTTAAACAGAGACATAAAAATGACAATTCAGGCATCAAATTTGACCTGGAGAAGCTGAAAGACCTGCACATGGACAATATCTTCCAGGCCAAACTTGGAGGACGATTTGCTGACCTTAACCCTTTGAACCCTGCCTATTAAGCTTTAATTTTCCTATATCCCTGGCCCCCGGGGCGTATATAGGGTATGTCAGATTATTTTTTATTACTCTAGAACTTCGAACCGTAACTTCTTGCACATGCAAAGGGAGACTAAAGACATTCATAGCTTACCTCTAATGCCAGTATTCCACACTTTCTAAATCACTTTCAGAGTATTCGGAACCAAAATCACTTTCATTGTCTTATGAATCACACAATAGCTGTCATAGTATCTCAGCTGATAATCTACCTCTTGGGCTGTAGGGTTCAAGGGGTTAATATCATTGATGACGATATGAACAACCTCACATCAAACTGCAGTGAGGTTATTAAAGAAACCGCTGAAGAGGTTCTTGGAAGGCAAATAATAAAACGTCAACCATGGACCACTCTGTGACAGTAGAAGATCCCTCAAGAAAACGAAGCACGCTAGCCTTGAAGAAACTGACCTGTATCGCAGAACTAACAATCTTGAGAAGATGAGAGAAACTAAAAAAAGCTGGATAAACAATCAGTGCAATGCTGTAGAAAAGGATATGAAACATGGAAACAGTAAAAAGGCATACAGCACACTCAAGTCACTGACAAAAACACAACAAAACCAATAAGCTGTTATAGAAGATAACTCTGGTGATTTGCTGACTGAAAGTGGTGCAGTGTTAGACAGATGGACTGAGTACTGCCAAGATCTTTACAATTATTTAGTCCAGCCAGATAATGACCTGCTAGATGATAACATGGCAAGAGATAGAGAACACTCACCTATACCGGTATTAAGAGAGGAGGTGGAAGAAGCCATTCGTAGCCTACCCATTGGAAAATCCCCTGGAGCAGATAACATCCCTGCTGAGCTGCTCAAGCATGGTGCTGAAGAGCTAATCATGTACATAACAGCTCTTTGCAAAAAAGATATGGGAAACCAAACAATGGCCTATGGAATGGACACAATCCCTCATCATCCCAAAGGAAACTCGCGCCAGTGCAAGAACTACAGGATGATAAAATCTCATGAGCCACACCAGTAAAATCATGCTGCGAGTAGTTCTCAATCGCCTGAAGAAAGAGGCTTAGGAACATCTTGCAGAAGAGCAAGCAGGATTTAGGAAAAACAAGCACCTTCGAACAAATTTTCAACTGTCATTTACTTATGGAAAAACACATGTAACACCAAGAGGCCTCTTTCACAATTTCATCAACCTGAAGAAAGCGTTTGATAGAGTGTGGCACGAAGGTCTGTGGCATGTCATGAGAAACTTTGGCATTGAAGAAGGTCTCATTCAAATATTCCAAGCACTTTACACCTCTTCAAGCAGCGCAGTCTTGATAAACAACCAGACTGGCCGGCCTTTCAAGACTACAGTCTGTGTCAGACAAGGATGCCTTCTGTCGCCCATCCTGTTCAACCTCTTTCTAGAACAAATAATGAGAGAAGTCCTTCATGACTTTCACTCCACTATCTCCATAGGTGGCAGACCCATTAACAACCTAAGGTTTGCTGATGACTTGGACCTAATGAGAGTTAGTAATGAAGAACTACAAGACCTGACCACAAGACTCACCAACATAACCAAAGCTTATGGAATGAAAGCAAGCACTGAATGTGAAAAGAGCAAAGTCACGGTCAACTCTTTGGCAGATATCACTGCCCGTATCTCTATGAATGCAGAAGAATTGAAGAAGTCAACACCTTCAAATATTTAGGCGCCACCCTGACCAAAGATGGACGGACACTGAAAGAAGCCATGGCAACATCACCAATGGCAAAACTCAATAAGATATGGAAGAGCAAAGAAATTGACGATGACTCCATGATAAAAATTCAGGCGTTCGAGAACAAGTGTTGAAAGAGGCTTCTAGAAGTCTCATAGAAAGAACATAAGGCGAATGACCTTGTCAAAGAGCAAGTAACATTATTGGCTGGTCCTCAAGAACCACTCCTGACCACTGTCAAGAGGAGGAAGTTGAAACGGTACGGCCACGCCACTCGCCACAACAGCCTGTCCAAAACAATCCTCCAAGGCACCATCGAAAGGGGTAGAAAAAGAGGGCGACAACGGAAATGCTGGCTGGACAACACAAAAGAATGGATCAGAATGGTCTTGGATAAAAGGGGGGACCACGCCCTACCAGGCGCGTCCCCCGGTTGCGGATAGGGGAATGGCCCTTAAATATATACGGGTTAGATGCGAATAACCAATAAGCAGTCGCGGCAAAACTGGCGTTAGTCATAGAGAGTGGGGTGGGAATGTTGAATGGGAACTCAATTCTGAAAAAATACCCCAACAGGCTGAGGGGACTAGCAGGCGAATTGAGGTGCCTTCATAACGTCGGGTAGATAGAGCTCGAAAGTCTTGGAAGGCAGTCTGTCTAGGAGAAGGAAAACTCTGATTTCAAACCATGGATAGATGGGGCTCATGAGCTCGGGAAAGCAACTCATCTAGGAGTGAATCTCCGAATTCAACCCTGGCCCTCCAGGTTGGGGTTTGAATCGGGCTAACAACCCGATCTTGTAAAAACTTAACTTGTTACAGAAACTGCAACAACAATATTCAGAAACGACTTGGTTGGGAAAGAGTTCTCTCCAGTAGAGCCCGTGACGCATGCTGGTGAAAGCCTTCGGGAAGCCAGTGTGCTGACAATTCTTCTGACGACCAAAACCAAGACCAGGATAGGGACCTGGAACATCAGAACCCTGTACAAGACTGGAAAAACAACACAAGTGAGAAGAGAGATGCACAGATATAACTTGAAAATACTTGGCTTGTGTGAGACAAGATGGACAGGAACAGGACGGACAAGGCATACGAGCGGAGACACCATCATCTACTCTGGACAGGAAGAAGGACAGCCACACATGCACGGAGTAGCGTTGGTGATTACACCCGAGACAACGCAAGCATTGCTGTCCTGGGAACCAGTGTCACCAAGGATCCTCACTGCGAGATTCAACTCGAAGGGCAGGAAAGTCAGCATCTTACAGTGCTAAGCTCCTACAAATGCAGCAAATATAGAGGAAAAAGAACATTTCTATGAGCAAATCCAAGCAATCGTGGACTGAACACGAAGGACAGACTTGAAGATCCTCATGGGAGATATGAATGCAAAAGTGGGATCAGATAACACAGATATCTCCGACACGGTGTTGAAGAGCAGATTGAAAATGGCGAACTCTTCACAGAGTTCTGCACCTTCAACGACCTGGTGATCGGAGGTACTCTATTTCCCCACAAGACAATCCACAACACCACATAGGTTTCCCCCAATAGCAGGACTGAAAACCAGATTGACCACATCATCATTGGCAGAAAGTGGAGGCGGAGCCTGCATGCCGTTAGGGTGAAGCGTGGAGCGGATGCAGCCTCTGACCACCACCTGGTACTCCAGACCAACCTGAAAGCCTACAACTACCAGGCAGGAAGGCCATCGCACAAGTTTACACAGGTTTAAAGTGCTTACCCTACTACCAGAGGAAACAGTAGAAAACCAATGGCACAGTCTATGGGAGGTCTGGGAGACAACATGCAAAACCGTACTTGGGAAGAAGACAAAAAAACACACGGAATGGTTAACAACGAAGACATGGTCACTGATCACACACAGAAAACATCTGAAAGGCCAGATAAACCAGACACAAGATGGGAAACAACAACTACAAGCACGCTACTGGAAGCTCAACCAGCAAGTGAAAAGAAGTGCAAGAAAAGACAAGAGAAACTTCATAGAAGAGCTGACTGCGGAAGCAGAGACTGCAGCGGGCCAAAGAAACATGAAGAGACTGTACGAGATCACCAGAACACTCTCTGGAAAGACCAGCAACCTCAGTCATGTTTTCTGTGTGTGATCAGTGACCATGTCTCCGTTGTCAACCATTCTTTGTCTTCTTCCCAAGGACGGTTTTGCATGTTGTCTCCCAGACCTCTCGTAGACTGTGCCCTTCGTTTTCTACTGTTTCCTCTGGTACACAGCACTTTAAACCTGTTCCTCAGCTCAACCTTGAATTCATCCGCTTTCCCTTTCTCTTTCAGGCTGTGGACATTAAATTTATGTGATGGCCTTCCTGCCTGGTCGTTGTAGGCTTTCAGCTTGGTCTGGAGTATTACTACAACCAGGTGGTGGTCTGAGGCTGTATCTGCTCCACGCTTCACCCTAACGTCATGCAGGCTCCGCCTCCACTTTCTGCCAATCGTGATATGGTCAATCTGGTTCTCAGTCCTGCCGTTAGGGGAAACCCATGTGCTCTTGTGGGGAAATAGAGTACCTCCGATCACCAGGTCGTTGAAGGTGCAGAACTCTGTGAAGAGTTCGCCAATTTCATTCTGCTCTCCAACGCCATGTCGGCCCATAGTGAGTTCTCTATCCGTGTTGTCTGATCCCACTTTTGCGTTCAGATCTCCCACGAGGATCTTCAAGTCTCTCCTTGGTGTTCTATCCACGATTGCTTCGATTTGTTCATAGAAGTTCTTTTTTTTCTATGTCTGCTGCATTTGTAGGAGTGTAACACTGTAAGATGGTGACTTTCCTGCCATTCGAGTTAAATCTTGCTGTGAGGATCCTTGGTGACACTGGTTCCAAGGACAGCAATGCTCGCGTTGCCTCAGGTGTTATCACCAACGCTGTCCAGAGTAGACAATGGTATCTCCGCTCGTAAGCTGTGTCCGTCCTATTTCTGTCCATCTCGTCTCACACAGGCCAAGTACTTTTAAGTTATATTTGTGCATCTGTCTCCTCACTTGTGTTGTTTTTCCAGTCTTGTACAGGGTTCTGATGTTCCAGGTCCCGATCCTGGTCTTTGTTTTGGTCGTCAGAAGAGTTGTCGGCACACTGGCTTCTCGAAGGCTTTTACCAGCATGCGTTATGGGCTCTACTGGAGAGAATTCTTCCTCAACCAAGTCGTTTCAGAATATTGTTTAAAATTTAAATTTTTAGTGGATCGGATTGAGATTCATTCCTAGATGACTTGCTCTCCCGAGCTCATGGGCCCCATCAGAGTTTTCCTTTTCCTAGACAGACTGCCTTCCAAGACTTTCGAGCTCTATCTACCCGAGGAAAGGTTATGAAGGCGCCTCAATTCGCCTGCTAGTCATTTCCCTGAGCCTGTTGGGGTATTTTTTTAAAAATGAGTTCCCATTCAACATTCCCACTCGCTTTCTATGACTAACGCCAGTTTTGTCCGCGACTGCTTTTTGGTTATTCGCAGCTAACCCCTACATCTAAGGGCCCTTCCCCTATCCGCAACCTGGGGACGCGCCTGGCAGGGGGTGGTCGCCCCTTTTATCCAAGCGTCGTGTCTAAGACATGAAGTAAAATAATTAGTTCCGCTCGACGCTACACGAATCCGGGATGAGCTCCCGCTCTATGGGCCTTGAAGAAACTTTACCTACTCTTGCGACTCGGTCACTGGAATTTTATTTTGTCAAACTTTCCGAAACCTACCTCAGTTACGAAACTCTTCAAATCTCAAGACAATGGCGCCATTAAAGATTCTTCTCTCAAGACTTTCCAAAAAACTTTTTCAGTTGATATTCGTATCCAGTATTTCTTTTTGTGACAGTCATCGTATTTATTTACTCAAAATTAAGGCCTGCTTCACAGGTGCCTCCAAATAACTCAATACAAGTTATTACCACTACACCATGGGTACGCGGTGTTTGTAACAAACGGCATTGATTAATTTTTTTTACTGTTACACATTCTTCAGTTCATCGCTGCTTTTTCTCACATTCTCAATAAACGGAAAAATACGTGTGCATAACGTGGAAAACGAGCGGAAAACTATTGTAAGGCACGGATAACAATATATTATTATATTCCTTAGACGTAAATACAATAAAATAAATACATGTAAAGTACTCATAAAGTGAATAAAACGTGGAAAAACGCGTAAAGAATACAAAAAATGCGCGTAAAAAACCGCAAAACAACTCAGAAATGCGTGATAAGTAGATCTACTTTTAAAGAGAACATGCAGTGTTTGTCATGAACATGAATGAATACAAAAAGCGCGTGTAAAAAGAAAAGTATAAAACAGCCGAAAAGTGCGTGTAAAGTATCTTTAACAAGGACGTAAAGTGCCAGCACCCCAGGTAATTCCATCCAACAATCTTGTCCCAGTCACTGGCCTACGTGCCTCTCTGGATTGTGATTAAGTTGGTGTAATCTGATAAGGGAGGAGTTAAGGGGCGCTTTGCCTCCCCAGGGAACCGTTCTGTCAGCTAGTGCCAGAAGTGTTGTCGGGTTCCTCTGGAGACAGGATCGTAAAGCCAGCCCAATGATTCCGCGACACAGGAACCTGGAAACCTGGACACGTAATAAGGTTATGGCTTGTCTCAAGGTCATTGCGATCTCAAGGACCTCTGGCAGACACTGATCGGGTTTTTTTCGTGGTCTTTTTCAGCGTTAGGCTTTTCGAAAGTAAGTCGCGATGGCCTATAACAAGGAATATGAAGTAGTTTTTTTTTAGATTTTATCTTTAATTGTAATAAAGAGCACCACTTTTTATAATCTTCATTGATAGTATTGTGACCAGGTATATGATATCATGAGATGCGAAGGTAATACAATGAGCTATAGATTAGGGTAGATTACACCATGCCCTGGGTAGATCACGCTCGATAATACCAGAACCTGATTATGACATAAACGAGAAGGTATATCTCTATAATATTGGCACCATATATTATATCTGTATAATGCTGGCACCATTTATTATAACTGAACCACCAGCACAGTTTACGACAATGAATTCGTCTTTTAACGTAAGACGTTCATTATAAAGTACAAAGGTACCAATATATGTACTTAAATTACGGCAAAATAATAAAAGTACAAGAATTCTCCATGCAATGAAAAACAGCCCATTTCGTTAGTCCTCCATTACGTTTTCCGAAGAGCAGTTGGTGCGCATAGCCATTGGGGGTCGAACACACAAGTACGCATCTCATTCAAGACATAATGTGAGACAGAACCTACATATTCGGAAGTAACCACAAAAGAAAGACTCGTTCTTTTCGGAGTAACCCTATTGTGTCTCGTAGTTATGTCTTGGACAGGCGGAATGTAATCAAGAAGACCTGATTAATTATTTACTTGTTTTGTCGATTTCGCAGCCTGCGCTGTTGAGTGACCAGTGCAGGAAAACCTTTCTGTCTACTTCACAATCTTTCTATCTTTGTTTTCTCTCCCTCTCTCGACATCTCTGTCTCATTTCTTTATCGTTCTCTCTCATTTGTGCATGTGCTCTCTCTCACACTTCTCATTATAAGCACAATACAATCTTCTGTCTGTCTGTCTGTCTGTCTGTCTGTCTGTCTTTCTGTCTGTCTGTCTATCTAACTATCTATCCATCCATCCATCCACCTGTCTACCTTCCCATCTATCTATCTATCTATCTATCTATCTATCTATCTATCTATCTATCTATCTATCTATCTATCTATCTATCTAT
>JBDFRD010320855.1:0-10383 GCA_039654405.1 Bullina lineata | reverse complement strand
CCGCTTCACGCTACCGAAACCGGGATAAGCTCCGGCTCTATGGGCCTCATTGGCCTTGAAGGAACTTTACTTTTTACTTTATACCTTAAATTAATTTATCATTCCAGGTGTTGCAGTTCTAAATGGCCTGGTGTATGCAGTTGGGGGTTTTAATGGTTCTTTGAGAGTGAGAAGTATAGATGTGTATGACCCACTTAAAGACACATGGAATTCTTGTCCAAGTATGGAAGCTCGACGTAGCACTCTTGGTGTTGCTGTCTTGAATGGAAATATTTATGCTGTGGGAGGATTTGATGGTGCTGCCGGTAGGTTTATGTAATATTTAAAAAGGACCAATGTCCCACAATCTGTTCATAAGAATGTTTGCCTGTCTATGTACTTATTACGATAATTTAAGAAAGATTGAGCATTTATTTATATACCTAGTACTTGCCAGAATTTAAAATCATAGTCTAACTGTATAATCGTGGCATATTTTTCTTTTAATAACCTTATTTAGCTTTGCTGACATAAACTGATTTAATGAGAACAATCAACAATAAAAGACGCATTTTGTAAATGAATTAATAGATGGTGAATAAGCAGCAATATTTCTCTTGCATTTATGTGATATGTGTCTTTCTTGACAGTGTCATGTAAATGTGCACTTTTCTATGAAGACAATCAGTGATGTGTTTCATGACACACTGTGGTAACAGTAGCTTTTAATATGCATTTTAGGTTTGGATACGGCTGAATATTTTGATGTGAGAGCTGGTCAGTGGAAGACAATGACCAACATGAGCACAAGGAGGAGTAGTGTGGGTGTTGGTGTTGTTGGAGGTAAGAACATTTTACACTAATGAAGATGTATAATTGAAATGCTGTGTCTCACCTAATTTTTTTTTGTATTTAAGAAAGTTGTTTTATGTGCATAATATTAAACGAAGAAAGTCATACCGGTTTGGGTTTTAACACTCCCAAAATATGCACAGAATGAACTCACGTAAGTAATATAATTTATATACACTTAAAAGTTTATAACAAGGTCTTTTTTATGAAGAGTACAATTCTGCAGTCTGTAAATAAAATTAACAAATATAAAACAACCATTACACCCCGTCCCTGTGTTTGAGTTAGAAATATGCTGTTAGCAGTATTTTGTGGCTTTTGTGCTTGTGAAAATGTCCAAATTTTTGCCGTTGGAACTTATCAGACAGTCTGATAATATTACTCTTTATTGCACCTGGATTTTGTGCAACCTTTTTTCTGTGTAAAGTTGTGGCATGAATGTGTCCAAGTTCCAGGATTTGGAATATCAGGAAAACTTGCTAATATTGCTCAATATTTTACCTCAATTTTCTCAAAGTATCCTTATTTAAATACTAGTTTTATTCAGTGAATGACTTATTCCATGTCTACACCTCACTTTTTCAAAGGTTCAATCATTCTTATTACGTTAACTTCAGCATTAACAAGCTTGAAATTAGAATGCTTGAGCATTTTTTGACAGAATGCAAGTTGTAAATTGTGCAACATCTTGTAATTGATTTCCATTGTTTATTTTGTTTCAAGTATGTCTTTTTCAAAGAGAAATAATTTGTGATTCTCTTTATAAAATCCGTTATATGACCATTGTGGAAAGTCATGTTCGTAAATATGCAAATATGCCTATAAACATTTTTTATCTTCACTAACCAGGTCTTCTCTATGCTGTTGGGGGTTATGATGGTGCCTCAAGACAATGTTTAAGCTCTGTTGAATGCTACAATCCTCTGAGTGACTCATGGTCCAATGTTTCAGAAATGTCTTGTCGTAGAAGTGGTGCAGGTATATATGATTCTGAAATTTTGTTGTTGTATCAAGTTTTTTTTGTTTTGTTTTTCAATTTAACAGTTGTTTTTTCCTTTCGACATGTTAGATAACATAAGTACAATTAAGAATATAAAGTGTAATAAAGTGTAATTATAAGAAGTAAAGTAAGGCAATGAGCCCATTTAGCCGAAGCTTATCCCAGTTTTGGTAGCGTGGAACGGAATAGATGATTTGACTTCATCTCCTAGACAGGATGCTTGTCTGTCCTAAGTTTACTTCCCCAGCAGAATCTGCCGGTACCCAATTCACAACTGGGCGGGGAGAGGAAAAATAGTGTAAAGTATCTTTCCCCAAGGACACAACATCATCATCTCCCGGAATCGAACCGTAGATTAGGAGTCCACCGCTCTATCCGTTGGGCCATCGCACCACCTAATTTTAATTCCATTTTATTTCTTTTGATGGATGTAACATGATGGGCTGTGCATGTATTTGTGAATATATGTTTCATAATGTGTATTCTGTTCCAGGTGTTGGAGTAGTGGATGGTTTACTGTATGCTGTGGGTGGCCATGATGGCCCTTTAGTCAGAAAAAGTGTAGAGACCTATAACCCAGAAACAAACTCTTGGACTGCAGTGGCAGATATGCACATTAGCAGAAGAAATGCAGGTAAGTCTGTCTTGTGACATAAATTCCCACCAAGGAAAGTACCTTGATCGAGTTGAACACCTGAGCTGCAATTCTTTCAAAGAAAATAATTTTTCTCTGTCATGCATGACAAGGAGATACAAAGTATCATTTTTGTTCTGCTGCAGTCAGGTTAGGTTATAATAAGAATGTCCAAGTAAATTAAATTTCTTTCAATTTTTAAGTTTAATTTATGAAGTGTCCCACAGAAATAGTATGAGCAAATTGTATTTTTTGTCCATTCGTAACACTAATCATGGCCACTTTTTAGCAGCTTGCTTATGCCAAAGAGATACTGGAATAGAAATGTAACCCTTGTTGAGTGCGTATTGAGTTTATATTTTAATTAATGTTCATATTTTTATTTTTTTTAAATAACAGGAGTGATTGCCAATGCCAACAAGCTGTATGTTGTTGGAGGAGATGATGGATCATCAAATTTGGGTTCGGTGGAGGTATATGACCCACAGACAAATAAATGGACAGTACTGCAATCAAGCATGATGACAGGCCGATCCTATGCAGGAGTCACTGTCATAGAGAGGCCTCTTATGTAAAGTTATATTAACTGAAATTAGACTACACATTAATGTCTTTCCACAAAAAGAAAGGTAATACAGTTTGTTGAATGATGCAAGAAATGTGTCACACACAAATATACTTGTCAAAGACAATGTTGTGAATAAACGGTGCAATTGTTAAAATATATTTATATATTGCCTAACTTTCATTTCTCACAGCTCGTAAACATTAGGTTGTTTTTTTTAAGTTCCTATTAGGCTGACATTTCTTTTGTCCTGTTGTTGTTATTGTTCTTTTTCATGATAGTGAATTTGCTTCATTGTACGGGGAAAACATAATGCTCAACTGTTGTGGTGATGAAGGTAGTTTTTAGATTTTTTTTTTTTTATTGATAGTGAATCTGACATTTTATTTTATTAATATAAGGTCTTTGAATTTTTTTTCTCAGGGTTTTTTTTTGTTTTTTGGACTCACTTGTGCTAAAATAAAAGTAAAAAAAAATTGGAAAAAATATATATTTTCCTGAAATTGAAGAATTGTATTCTGTTTGAACGTGGAAAATTCCCAGTTTTAGAAGAAACAAGGTGTACAATCTTCCTCATCCATCAAAGTCTTAAAATTTTGTGCATTTTTAAAAAGCACCTGAGTTTAAGAAAAGAATTTGTGCAGAATTCATGTAATGTTTTTACTTCATCATTGAACTTGAAGGCAAACATTCTGAATTCTGCAATTTTATAATTAGTCCTGTATACCTTTTTTTGTTTGGGTTTTTTTTTTTAGTGCTGTTCCATTTTAGTTCATGTATCAGGTTTTGCTTCTAATGTTAACATATCAGTGGAAAATCATCAACAATGTGTGGAGGAACTGTAATCTTTGTTACAGGAAATATTTATTCCGAGTTTTCACATTTAAAATTTAAGATAAAAATACAATTATTTATAGCACTAGGTGTAATAATACAGTTCTGATCTGGTAAAATTCCACGAATCACAGATTTTGTTTCACTTCAACCAAATGCCATTGTTTTTTTTGTCCAGCTGACGCCATCATGATCTAGAACCAAGACTTCAGTCAATGCCTCTCCATTACACATTCATCGCACACTAATATGGAAGCATGCTTTGATTGGGTATGCACTCATACTCACACCTTGTATGCAGTTGCAACATTCTATGTCCCTCCATCTCTTCTGTTAGACTGTTTGTTCCTCCCTTTCCTGTGTCCTGCTGTTTGTCCAAGCCAATAAAAAAACACGTCTTTCTGGGAGTATTGTTAGATTTAGATGTGTCACGAAGTAATGAAAAACATTCTTCATGGACTATGAGAAGTAAAAAGCCAGAACCTATCCCAGTTCAACTGTGCAAAGAGGAACAGAATTTTCAGAGTCATTCACTGTGTACCATTATTTTTCTTGTAAGAATTTCATTTGAAAATATATGACAAGAAATTGTTAAGAGCTATGTCCATAGTGAAGATTTATCCCCTTTTCTAAGCAATATGCTACTTTTAGGCGGTTATGAAAAGTCAAGGAAAGGCCACTACATTTTTTTTTAATTCCATAACATCGTAAAGAGAGTTTCTAAAATCTGACGTATCAGGTTCTTGAAATTGTATGTTTTTCTTGGCAAGCCTCGTTTGAATAAAGAGTTTAAACGAGTACCATTTATCAAGTAACTTTTTTATACTGCATTGTGAAGAAGAAAAAAACTCATGTATGACTCTTTTCGAGCCACATGGTCAACCAAGACAGCAATTGTTCAAAATCATTCGTAATGCAATTTGTCAATACTCTGACTGAGACGTTTGTGAACCCAGATACCACTGTAATCACAAAATCAGAAACGAAAATAACTGCAAACCTGAGTCTATCACTTACGCACATGTCTGTACCTTTTTTTTTTTTTTCTCAGTGTGAACTTTCTTTGCAGTTGACTTACAGCCATAGCAATCCTACCTAGTCAGGAGGTGAGGTGGATGGGCAAATGTCAAAAAAGGCGTCCAAGGCAGACACTGCATTTTATACCATTTTGCATTTGCTAATGAGCAAGCAAAAGCAACTTTGTGCTTGACCTTTTGGTTCACACATTCTTGGTTAAAACACAGAGCAAGCACTTTATAAATAATAATCATAAAAGTATGGGTTTATTCTAATAAAGTTGACTGAAAATTTGTGAAAATGTCGAAGTCAAAGCATAAGACATAGCATAGTCGGCAGATAAGTTGAAATTGCTAACATCTTAGTAGATCTGTGTGTTTTAAAAAAACAAACACTCAGTGTGATGTGTATAAGTAATAACATTCCTAATGCTATCAGTGTTATTAAGATCTTCTGTAGCTAAATTGAGAATGAATTTGTGGTCCTGAAGATGTGGTTTTAAATGTTGTATGCTTTAGTAAAAAAAAAAAAAGCAGTATTTCTACCATACCTCACAGAAAATGCTCTGAACGAAATGTTTAATTACTAGTTGTTTCATATAAATATTGAAGTGAGTGCCTTGTTGCTGTGTGAAAGCTCTTCCAAATGTTGTAAAAGTGTTCAAACTTCTTTGGTTATTACACAATATTGGTTTTATGGAAATAAAGATAAAGTGTATCAGGTGTTAAAGTACCACTGAATATTCATTGATCTGTGTATAGCTCTTACTTATAGGTCACAATATGTTATCATCATCAGGTAGGTTATTTAACGTCGGTTTTCCAGTCCTGGATTATCTAGCAGGTCTGATATCGCCGACGGATCACAGTATGTTATAAGTCTTGTGTATATTTCCTCTCGGTGGTTTCTAAATAATTTCCATAAATGCTTTTATGTCATCTCTCAGTTCTCTTTGTTTCTAGTTTGGTGAGCCCTTAGGGAAAAATTATACTTGTATGAGATGTAAATAGGGAAAATGCTGTGGTTTATGCTGTTAAGGCCATTGATTTATGTAGAAAATGAAAATCTGTACTGAGTTAGCAGATAGTGTCCCTTTAGTATAACGATTGATTTTTGTTGCAAATATTTACGTGATATTTTTTTTGTATAGCGGAGGGAATCAGTAAGAACATTAAATTTTTGGGATTATGAGAAATGCTTAGCTCATTCCATACAGAGTGATTTTACCAATACAACGAAGCTAAAATTTGTGGCGGAAAATTGCTGTACGTCCTTTTATATAGGGGCTCTACACAGTCAAAGATAGCTGCGATTCGGATGGATTGAGTTAAGAAAAGAGCTTATTTTCAGTCTTTGCTGTCAAGTAATTTGTTTAAATAGGTGTAGTGAATGATGTGAAGTTTTAGTTATGACATTTGTGTGTTTGACGTGGATTCTTTACTGTTTATTTAAGTAAAGTTCCTTCAAGGCCTATGAGACCCATAGAGCCAGAGCTTATCCCGGTTTCGGTAGCGTGAAACGGAACAGATGATTTATACATCATCTCCTAGACAGGACACTAGTCTGTCGTAAGTTTACTTCCCCAGCAGAATCAGTCGGTACCCAATTCGCACCTGGGTGGGGAGAGGAAAATTGGTGTAAAGTGTCTTTCCCAAAGACACAACACGGTCACCTTCCGGATTCGAACCCTGGACCTTGGATTAGGAGTCCAACGTTCTAACCATTCGGCCACCGCGCCACCTACTATTTATTTAAATCAGCTTTAAAAGCTAAAGAAATGGCCCCTTTTCAATTATTTTTTTAGTAAAGCTCTAAGAGTTTTAGTTTTGCTTTTTGGTGAAAAGCGTGATGTGCAATATCCTTTTTGTTTCTCTCTGCCATTTAAAAATAGACATCATCACTCATACTTTTTTTTTTTTAGCCTTTCAAACTTTATTGATGTAAATTTGCAATTATGTAACATAACTCTTACTCACCATTTACTAATTCAAAGACTAAGTACATGATGCTTATTTTTTTTTTAAATAAAACACACTGACTTGCATACATGTCTATTCATTTTTCAAATGAACAAATTGAGATGATAATTTCTTTATTTTAGCATTTTCTCTTCTCTTCTCTCTTCTTTTTTTTTTTTATGTTCTTAATATGCTGCCAATTAAATTGTACAAATAAAAAATATTGGACGCTGAGACGTAATTAAAAAGAAAACATGCAGTGTGAATTATATTTTCAAGGCCTATAAGGCATAGAGAGCTGGGGCTTATCCGGGTTCCAATAATATAATATAAATCAACAGATGACAATAAATCAGCCCCTAGACAGGATGCTAGAGTGTGGTAAGTTGACTTCCTCTGCAGAATATGCCCTTCCTATTTGAAACTTGCAATAGTGGGAATGGCTTAAGACATATTACTTCAATACAGAAAAATAGAAGGATATTTTGATACAGGCAAGTGTCATACAAAAGAAAAATCGAGGAATGCTCATTTCCTTTTTTTAATGAATGGTGTTTTCCCTCTTGATTACGAAATATTTTTTTCCTAATTTTACATGTATTTATGGTTTTCTTTGCCCATTTGTTAGACCATCAAGAGTAGGTTTTCCATCTATCATCATTCGTCAAAAGGAAAAGTTTACTCTGTCATCTTTTCTATTGATCTCAGTCAAACTCAATTTGTCATTTTTTTTCAAACAAGAGCTTTCACTCAGTCAGTGAACTCTGTCAAATGGATCGCATACATCTTTTAATTGTAGTTTCTTTTCAACAATCTTATTAATTTCATTTCATTGTAAGTAACCACGATTGGTCCAATTACAAGGTCTGATGTCATTTTCATGATAGTTTCTGAACGGCAAGTATCTGTTTGAACTTGCAGCAAAATGTGATATTAGTATCATATCTTTTAGAATGCAAATCTTTATGTAAGGTACTTTGTCTAGATCAAGCCACTTGTGTTAGTTATCTAGCCAAGAGCATTCCTCTTATTCATTCTCTTTAATTTTTGGAATAAGAACGTTGAGAAAAACGAAAAAAAATTCCTCTTGACAAACATCACTGGATGAGATTTTACAGAGATGTTCACCTGAATAGAAGAAAGGCATTTTTGGGGGCAGAGCTTGTCTCTTTCATTTTCGTATGAATGCAGTGTCTTTTTTTTTAATTTATCGTCATTTTTTAATTATTGATGCAAGAACATTTGCCGTACAAACTGTCTTTTTATCAGTGTTACATACAAATTTACCCAAAATTTTCTATAGGCTTCTTGAAAATAGAGGGTTGCATCGTCACAACATACAACATATTCACCAATTCTTGTTGCAGTTTCAGCTGGACCAATATCATTATATATTCAAAGCAAAAATGTGATATATTCTTGGGTTTGTGTAGCTCATCATTATTACATTGTAATTGTGTCTATAGCTTGAAGTGAAATTATGGAAGTTTGTGAAATAATTTTGTATTTTTGTGTTTGTGGATATATAGTCGAAGTCTGTGCAATGAATATTGACTACTCAGTGTGAAATTAATGTCAAATTTCTGCAGGTTCTCATACCTTCAAAAGTGTTGAATGATTAAGTTTGTGATCAAGCATATCATATTACTTGGAGTGGACTAGCAATTCTAAGCTATGAACCTCAATTCTTTTTAAAATAGCTTTATTTCACACAGAAATGAACATTTTATAGAATAAAATCTGTGTATTTTCGTTAAGAAATAGCATGTCTGAGTGACCATAAAATATGGCTGTAAGCTAAATGTATATTTTTAAAAAGAAGTTTTGTACGTTGAAGTAACATAATACATTTATCGTCTTGTGCTTGTAATTGTGTTCAGTATGAAGGTATGTGTATCATCTCAGCCTTGAAGTCTCGTTAATTGGGTGTGTGTAAAGATTTTCAATTTCATTTTAAATAGACCTTAAGGTTGGGTATATTTAAATTCAAAGTTTAAATATAGTTTTCTTAAACAGACTCATTAACATTGCCAATGCAGTGGAAATAATTACATTGCTCATGCATGTCCGTGTCATTGTTTTCAGCATGTTAACAATCTTGGTCTCTTCCTACATTTTAAGAATATTTTTTATTCTGTTTTGAAGAACATGGTTGATGGTATAGAAATTGTATGACCACTGGGATCGATTGCTTGAAACTGCTTCACTACTTCTCATTCTTTTGTCAGCGTTTTAGCTGTGGTCAGGTTCTGCAATGGTTGCATCAAACATGTATCTAGTCCACTTAATGGTGATTGTTACGCAAAAATTTGCTGATCGTGTACTTGCGCTGTTTAAATGATGTATTCATCACTTGTCAACACTTTTCTTTTGGCTTGTCAAATTGTTCTATATATGTCTAAGACTTGTGAAATATGATTTTATAGGTCGCCATGTGTCTAAGATGGCCCTTTTTCTGTGCTGGAGAAGAAAAGCAAAATGATTTATGAGTATTAATATATATGCACAAAGCATTTAATGGGTGAAGCAGTAAGTTACGTTAGTAGTATGCATTTGATTTTCTACAGCTTAGAGGGAGAAATTTTGTACTCTTCAAAGCGTGGATGACTGCCAGGTGGAAAATAATTCCTCGGCGTGTGTGAAAATGAGGAGAGCAATATGGATTCTAATGTCTAATTATTATCTCAGATGGAGATGCAAAAACACAAAGCTCAAAACTCCTCCCAAAGATGTACATTCAATTATTTCTGAGAATATGACAAAGTAAGGAGGAGGAAAAAAGCACCTATCTATGATGGGCTGGATGACATTAGATTTAAAGATATTTGAATGATAAGAATAACATTTCTGGATTCTGTCTGTTCTTTCCTTTCACCTTGGCTATAACTTCACTTTTTGCCCTTGTGTGTAAGTTTTATCAGAGGTTTACAGTACTGGTACATCTAACAAAAAGGAATTAATTTGTATTTTTCTACAATTTAGAAATAACCTCAGTGTATGACTGGATGTTTAAAAGTAATCTAGACTTTGCACATGTCATTTATGCTTCATTTTATGCGTATGTAGTCACTCTAATGGAAATAAAGTGCTGCATTAGAAATTTGTTGCAACTGTGTTCATAGCTGGCTTTTAAGTGCTTATTTTAGTGTCGAGTGTTGATATAGCAGAATGAAAGGCTTGATAACAAAGAAAGAGAAAGTGCAGCATTTGTTTAGCTGGACCTGGCAGAAGCTGCATGAGACCCAGTTCACATAGGAAGAAACATGAATTGCAAAATGTCTCATGCTATATGTCACCTGATGACATAGGCCTAGTAATGTTGACAATGTGAATTCTTTGGATGTAGACAGATTAGTGTTTTTGAAAAAGAGAAAACGCACCTTGTGGTACTGGAAACATTTTCTTTTTAAGAATTTCAAAGAGCTCACTGCTCATTGATTAAATTTAAGGATGTAGTATGGCTTTTAAATACAGTGGAGTCCGCCTAAAGTGAACACGCTTTATTTGAACAATAGGTTAAAGTGAACGATATTCTGTGGTCCCG
>JBDFRD010320744.1:0-10383 GCA_039654405.1 Bullina lineata | reverse complement strand
TCACTGGACTGGAATCCACAAGGGAAGAGGAGGGTTGGAAGACCAAAGAAAACATGGAAGAAATGCACAGAAGATGAAGCAAAAGCGGCTGGATTTTCATGGTCCCAGATGAAGAAAATAGCTCAGAACCGTGTCTATGCTCCTCCGGGAATGAAGAGGATTAAGTCAAGTAAGTCTTTACTTGTGGCCAAATATCTTTATTCCTGTGGACAATCAACAGCAGTTTCCTTTTTTCTTTGACCATATTGTAGTTTGATTCTGGACAAGGACAGAGGATGGTCTTGCAGTGTTGATTTTGATTTTGGATTTTATGGCTTTATATAATATAATCAATTTATTCAATTCATATTCAGCTCTCTTTTTTAATTAAGTGCATTCTTTATGAAACTTTCACTGTCATTCATGGCCTTCAGTCAACATTCACTACCATATACCATGCTCAAACCATATACATCAATATACAACAGCGAACTAAAGTGCATGGGATTCAAATCCTGTGACAGCATATACCTTCCTATGAACACCACTATCACTCAAGCTGTTATCAAATGATGTTAAAGCACATATCATAAAATTATATAGTTTGATGTCTATCTGTTATCAGGACTAATATTCCATGACAAGTTGTGAATAAAGTTAGTACTGTTATGAGAATTTGACACAGGGAAAAAAAACATCAAAGTTCAGGGGAAAGTTTGAAAATTGTTTATTATAAGCAGACTTGCCAACCCCATTTGAGACTTGGAGTAATCACAAGCTCTGAACTCACAGTAAAATAATGACTCAAAAGAGTAATTTTATTGCGTACAAGTGTACAGTAAAATAATGACTCAAAAGAGTAATTTTATTGCGTACAAGCGTAACGCCAGAGAACGAAGAGTGCAATGACAATGAGATTTAAAAGTATATATATATGTATCTTGCGTCCTCGCCGTAATTGCCCGTAAACCATTACTTCTAAAGGCTCCCCGTGATTTCTTACGGCAAACCTGTAAAGTTGGCATGTCTGATTCCATGACAAACTGTGAATAAAGTTAGTGCCGGTACAAGAATTTGTTACCGGGAAAAAAAAAGTCATCAAAGTTCAGGGGAAAGTTTGAAAATTGTTTATTACATATTACTTTTACGTACAAAAGTGATTTATCACAAAATGAAGAAGCTTCTCGATCCCTTAGCTAAACTTTTGTGATTTGTGGAATGTATACCCACCAGATTCACAAGAAAGGAGATCTGTGAAAGACGGGAGATGAAAACACTTGATCCCTCAGCTGTCTGCTGCTGCAAAACTTCAATCCTGGAGTCCGAAGCCATATTCTCATAGGCTTTTATTAGCTCATCTTGACGTTTATAGTAAGTCCTTCAAGAAAAGAATAATAAATTAATACTTATATGCTGTCTTGATTATTATTTTCAGTATTCTTACTGGCAATGTCAGTTGTCAGTATGATTCTCAAAGCAGAATCAATAACTATGCCCGTCCTGTTTTGACTGCAGATATAAGATCAAAGATTTTGGTCTATTAGTAAAAAATCAAATAAACAATGTTTTTTTTCTTTTTCACAGTCATTTTTCTTTGCAAAACCATTGTAAATTTTGGACTTAATATAATTGTAACTAATCTCACTAAAATGAAAGTACTGATAATCGAAAAATGTTGTCAGATTAATACATTAAGGTAGTTCTTTTATTAATTTGTCACTTTTGAAAACCTCTGAAACTTATAAATAGGTGGCAAAATTCTGTTGAAGAGAGCACTACACTCTGTAAAATAAGTCAACTCAACTCAACTTACATAATAAAAAAGCAACATTCATTCCACCAATTTCCATCAACTATGGATAAAACACTTTGACTTTAGTCACCTAATTCTGTGATAAGCTCCATGTTGTCAAGCATTCTAAACAATTACACTGTAGCAAACATATCCTACAACAACACCACAAGCCTAATGACAAGAAAAGAAAGTGCATGTCTCATGAACCTTATTCCTCGAGGGAGATTCTCTGTTTTCATACCCAAGGAGTTCGTCTTCTTGGATGTGAACAGATTCAAGGGTAGTTTCCAGTTGCTCGAAGTTACTGTAATCAACAAGGCAACAGGATTATATGTGAACGTTTTCCTAAATAGACACTTAAACGCATGTATGCCATATATGTATGAGCTGGGCATGTCAATACAGATCTGAATTTGCATTTTAATTAACGGTACATACCAAATATCAGTCACTTTAGGTAAATCATTACAAAGATATCATGAACTAAATATGGGGAGTCAGGAATTTTTATTTAGAGAAAATAGCAGTATCAAGCTTGAAATTACCCATGAACTAATGATGCTGGTATAAAAAAAGTC
This sequence comes from Bullina lineata, assembly GCA_039654405.1. NCBI lineage: Eukaryota > Metazoa > Mollusca > Gastropoda > Bullinidae > Bullina > Bullina lineata. The sequence goes on along the minus strand of JBDFRD010320744.1, from coordinate 8,031 downwards.
ATGATTTCAAAATTATGAATAAGAATTAATATGCTTTCATACAAGACTGATGAGATATTAGAGTGAGATTTATAATCAATAAAAATAGAAAAATCAATCAGATGGTCCACTTTCACCACCAAACTTGTAGCTCAAAACAAATTTGTGCATCATAAGATGAGAGAAGTCGGGTCATGGAAAGCTTTCTTATATTTTGTTTTATTATTTGCTTTTTAGCACATGAAAAAAAAAAGAATTAAGATCAGCTTTGGAAGAAAATGAAAATCCAAAACTGAAGAAAGAAGATTAAATTGTTATATTTACATGTATATCATGTGTAACGACGGATACTTATTACAAAATAAGCAGAAGAAACTACACAATGTATCTATCAAGATTTGCTCATTTACTGTACTCAGATAAAGTAAAAAGCCATACTTTCATACGTACACGATAGCGTTATGAGCCATACTCAGTTTAATACCATAATGATATACAATTCATATATCCCGTCTAACGACAGTCTCCCGTTCAAAACCACCGGAGCGCTCAATGAAGTTGAAATTTTAAATTATTCATAAGCAACCAGTAAGACGTCTTGAAGTCTTGTAATTATACAGAAAGCTTATTGTATGGTTTGTGTCAACTTTCGACAGAAACGTTTCCTTTATTAAAATAATAGTAATAAGTCTCGGGAGTTTCTACAAAACCTTGAAACTGTCCATCATCAGGAGTTTTATTGTGGTAGGAAAGTTCTAATCATTTAAAACCAAATCTTCAACACTGACTTCAAAGTATTTTCTGGCAGGCTAAGGCCTATAAATTAAACGCTAAAGAGAAGTCCGCTGGAATGACATGGGCCAAGCTGAGGAGGACCTACCAGAACCGCGTGCATTGGAGAAGAGTTGTTGCAACCCCATATTCCTTAATAAGGAATCAAGAGGCATAAGTCAAGTAAGTCAAGGCCTATAAATACAGCCCTTCAGGTAAAAGAAAGAGAAAAAACAGGAGAACTTCAAACTTACAGCTCAGTCTTTCATCTACAGGCGATACTTCTGTAATTCTCACAGAATGGGTTGAAGTACTGCGGAGATTCAGACTGGATCTCGGTGCTAAACCCAGAAGGCTATTCACAGAGGCTTCCAGATGACGATTATCCACCGGATACAGCAGCTTCTACCAGACAGGGGAAAATACACTTGTTGTTATAACTCAGTAAACACAAGGTTATTTTCTTTGATGGTGTGATAGACAACAGTGCAAGATTTGCTATCTCGAAACCCATCAAAAGTGAAGGAAACAGAAATTATTCTTTTAAGAGTAATTAAAGCAAATATTACAAGCAAAAAAAAATGATTGAGTCACAGATGGCAGAATTAAATTCTATAAACATTATGAAGATAATATTTTAAAACATATAATTTCAATATTAGCAAACGCACAGGCTGAAGAAACAACTGGAAAGATGGATCCAGCACTATCCAAACTGTACTCCAAGGAAGTATCAGCAAAGCGTGAATTGAAACAAGTACAACAATAATGTCCTGAATTCACTAATCTGGATGTAGAACCAATGTAACAGGAGCTGATTGAAGCAGTGGACGCACTATCAAGAGGAAAAGAACCTGGATAGAACAACATTCCTGCAGAGGTCATTAAAGAAAACAAAGAAGTGTTCATATATCCCACCTGCATTACCTCCTGCTGCAGTGCTGGCCAAACAAAGAAGTTTCGCATGAAATGAGCAATGCCAAGATAATCATCCCATAAATAAGCAAGGGGAACTGCGACTAGAGAGGAATTTCTCTGCTGAGCATAACCTTTAGCCCACATCATACTGAAATGTCTCCGGAAGATAGCTAAGCTAAAATTACAGTGTGGCTTTAGAGCAGGCCACTCCACCACAGACATGGTCTTCACTTTGTGTCAGCTACAAGAGAAATGCAGAGAACAGGGAATGCCGCTCTACATCACTTTTGTTGATTTTACAAAAGCATTTGATACTGTAGTAGACCAGTCCTCCATGTGGTTCTGGAGAGCATTGTTCTCCTGCACTGCTCCAATTAATAAATGCTATGTATGGAGAGTTATCAGATGGCAGAAGCAGTATGACACATCTCAAGCTGAGATATTATAAAATCAAGTGAAAGTTCACCCTCAAAGAGCTCTTCATAAAGCAAGAAAAATGGGATGAAATTTCAGAATATCGCACGCAGTGGAGATCAGCCATACACACAGGGCCAAACACTATGAGAGCACTTGAATTGCAAAGACAACGGAAGCAAGGCAACGGTAGAAGGGAACCACAAAAAAGATGACGAAGGCATGTTCTGTTGCTAACAATGCATGAAACCATACCATGCTAAAATAGAAGAGATCAGCAATGAAAGATACTACTCCAAAAGTGCAGAACGGGTTAATACAGTATACAGGCAGATAACTGAATACGATAGACTGGATCATTTGAACATTTCGTAGCGTTGTCTTTCAATAAAAGTAACAATAAATACCATGAACCGTCGCTGGGCTGTAAATAAGCTTTAAATGAATAAATAAATTAATACATAATAAAGAAATGTGCAGGTCTGTTCAAAATTGATACCGAGATAATAGGCCTAAGCTAAAAACCAGCTCGCCAAAAATGCTGTTTCTGCTGTAAAGACAGTTGTTCTGAACAAAAAAAGCCATTTTCATACAGGATAAAGGAAACTTAATTCATATTTCATAATATATAACATTTATATCTGTCCCAACATCATAAAACCAATGAGAGGACACAGATGGCATAATGTGACATCATCTCACCATTTCAACATTCTCCTGCCCACCATGTTGAGCAGACATATCTTCATCATCTTGCTGGTCAGATGTGAGTAAAACACCAGATGATACTCCACCTGCTTCCGCCATTTTCCAGCAACTATGTGTAACAAATAAAAACAAACACAAATCTGAAGTAAAAAATGTGTCTGTCAATGCACTTCCATGAATGACAGATTCATCATCATTGCCCCTCACCCTAATCCACTTCAATCTCTGTCCTGGGACATCCTTGCTAATTCGTTGCCTCATTTTGCAATTGTCATATGTCCATGGATCATTTTTTAGAGAAAGACTTTAAAAATTTGAATGCTGTCAACTTCAAATCATGGTGGTGGTTTTTCAACTCACACTGCATCATGTACCGGTACTGTGCAAGTTTCAACTTTTGTGGAAATACAGTAGAGTTCATTAATAACGACAACTGTAATAACTGTAATTACACAGTAGTAACGAGACATTTTTCAATCCCCGTTTTTTATCCTTCTTAATCTTTAAGAATAAACCATTAGGTTTCACGAGAGTTAGTGGATAATCATCTCGGTAATAACGAGAGATTTTCTATCCTTCCTGGTCACAAAAGTTCTCGCCTCTCGCCCCACCCCCACCTCGTCGTCAAGTTCCCGGCAAGGCACATCTCGTGGTGGCCAGTAACAAAGAAAAACAACGAAAGGCACGTCCTTGTGCAATGTGTAATCCTTTCTCCCCCTCCCCCCTCCTCTCATCTTTGTCTGGCTCGAGTGCGCACTGTGCCATTGGCATTCTCGCCCCGCACGTAGTGTGACATAACCCCCATGACATTGTAAGCCAAGATTATTTCCCTTTGTTTACTCTTGTACACTTTTAGACTGTCAAGGGATTTTTAACGTATATACTGTACACTCCGATTTTATAGCTCATCTACAAAGGCATTCAGACTCCGCACTACCCAGTTGGAGCCAAGGGTGAATAAAGATCAAGTTTGCAGAAAAAAATCCTGCTAGTTACTGGGGTCGAACTCAGACCCATGTGCTCAGAAAGTTAACACGCTTACTGACTGCGCTGTTCTCACAAATTAGTTGTAACAGAAAATGAAAAGCATGTGGTCTTGATGATAACTCCAGGAGGCCCTGAGTAAAACCTACCTTTTCATACATATATATAAGAAACATACACGTGTAGTTTTCCTGAGGGTGAATGTGTTGCTTGGTCCTGCACCACTTGAGTTCTTACAACACTAGTCCTCTGAATGTTGTTGGAACTATCATGTTAGAAGATTGCTCATATGTTGTTCACTGTTTTTATTTATAAAATTGTAAAATATGGTATCATGACTTTATTCAGAAATTGATTGCATATCAGGAATGAACGTTGGATTACCCCCCCTTACCTCCCATACATTGTGAGTCTGTGGCTGTAGAGCTATCTAGATACACATGTATAGTTCACAACTTCATTAGCCTGGAGTAATGCTTTCGTTTCCTTATTTTCTAAAACCACTGAAAGTATTTCTTTTTTCAAGTGTATTCAGTTAAGCTTGATGTAACCGATCCATTCTAGATTCTACTCGCAGCTGTTAGAACTTGCTCAATGATGGCCATGTAGTTTTTCTCTGTTTCCACCCTTTTCATGCTTTGTTTGCAAGCGAGTTTTTCTCAGCATTGTGAAAACGGAGTAGTTGGCTAGGCCTAGTGCCATCGGCAGACATAATATGCACAGAGTTTCTGTACGTGTACGTGTGAACTTAGTCTTTATGCAGGGCAGTCTTTGTTCTAAGTGTTGTGACTCGAAAGAGTGAGCTTTTGGCTGTGTGATGGAACTGAGAGAAACCCGCGTTGGGCCTGTCCTTCAAGACATGAACTCAAACTGATAATCAAAATATTTTCTTATTCCCTTTACTCAAAGACAAATTCTTTGTAATTTGTTGCATGTGTCACGTCCAAAAGTGGTTTTGGCAAGACAAAGGTTTGCTGTAGGCTTGATATTATTACTGGATGAAGTGATTATAACAGAATTCCCTCCACACCTGTATACCTATATACCTGTACACCTGTTTAGTTCACCTGCTTCTAAGGGCTGGAAGATGAGTACTACTGTTCTTTTTATTCCCTGACAGCTTTGCGAGCATTCTTGTTTCAGTCGGTCAAGCTTCAGTGATGGGCACAAAGACTGTGGATGTCAAGTTTTCATGTCCTTGTTAGAGATAGGGTTCCTTAAATGATTAAATCGCTCAGACTCCTGTCCAGAAGTGATTCACTGTTACCGCTGTGTTAGAAATTTTGGCTTAAAGTGAAGGTAAGCTATGATGAGGAAGTCTTCATGAAGTGAAAGATTAATTGTTTCACTGCCAAATTCACTGACAGACGAAAAGCAATGTCTGATAATTTTCAACATTAGGTGTTCCTTTGCTGGGTCGAAACTTCAGTTTAATATTAATTGACACATCACCCACTTCTTTTCCACACTATAATGAACAAAACAAACTATGAAATAGTGTTTTAAAACAAAGTTCTTCTCACCACCTTATTCAGCTACAGATAGCTGGCAGCGAAAGGATTAATACAGAAAAGCATATGCTTTATTATTTATTGTAATAACTCAATTTTTTCACTAGCCTCTTTCACCAGGTGCAAAGCATGTCCGGAGATTGTCTGCACCATCAGTTTAGCTCGCTCTGCATCAGCAATAGAATTTATTCTGTTACCAGCAGCTTTCAAAGTAAAACTATGGCGTTGTGCTTCTCTCCATTCTGCTGTGAATGTCAATGACTAGAACTGTTCAGTGCCAGAATCAAAACATATTTTTATCTGTAAATAGAATGGAATGCTCGTCTCCGTGTAAGAAGGAAAGAACTAAATCAAAAATTTCAACATGCTGATGTGTGCAACAGTTATTTGTCTTTCTTCATTCTGCAATGTTTATGTTGGCATTAATTTCCAGTGTATTTTTGAGTGTTTCTCTTCTCATCAGTTCGTTGCATGCATGCTTTACAAGTGAGGTAGTGGCTGAGGGCTGAACTTTTTCAGGAAGGAGAAAAATGTTTTATGAAAACCAAGAAAACTGAAGCACGTAATTTGATAATGAATCATGAAACTAAAGCTGAGATTCCTTTAGGATTTCTCACAGACTTTCACTAAAGAGATGCAACTGCCTACAGTGCTCTCATAGCCTCACAGTCACGGCGGTCATTCAAGCCAATCTGTCCTGGATATGTTTTTGACTGTCATTGAGAGTTGATGTGGCCATTTCTGTTTTCAACCCTCTGAATTTTTGTTGAACACGTGTTTAACGTCTGTTGTGCTTTTGAAGTCAACAACAAATTTTAAAAAGCTTTGATTTTGTATCCATCCACTGTACTATTTATTTATTCACTTTAGTCTCAGTAGAATTTTACCTCTTTTTTTTTTGCTTCTTTATTTTTTTTTGTGTGAGCATAGAATCATAGAATCTACAGTTGATAGGAATGACAGGGGATGCTGCTTTTCTTGCCTGTGATTTCCTTAATTATTCTGAAATCAACTTCTCACAGTATACAATGAACCACATTCACAAATGAATTTTTGATTTTCTTTTTGCGGCAGAGTTTTATCTCTACTGCCGTCTTGAATCTCCATAACGCGTGCTGAGCAATACTTGACACACATTTTGGTAAATGGAAAATGTTGTACATGTGGGTGTTTTTAACCTGCCTGTTTTTTTTGTTTGTTTAAGAATCGAGATGTGTAGATCTGAAAATGTTTGAGTTGATAGACTTCTCTCCGTTCCCCTTGGTTCTGTTGTGTGTTGTTACTTTGGAATAATTCCTTTATTCCCTGCGTGACTTAAAACTAGTTCTACCCTTGCTGTTTTGTGTTTCATTCATTTCTCAACAATTACTATTGAACATAGATTTGTGCTGCCGTTGCAATAAAGCTACATGTTTATAAAAATACAGTTTCCTTTCTTTTGTCTTCTGACTACGTCAACATTGATTTCTCTGTTGATTATGAAGAGTAAGCATGCTTAATAAAAGCTACCAGGAACTTTTCATAACATTCAGATATTGCCTACAAGCTATCTTATTATGGTCATCAAACTTGACATCATACCTCAGAGACTTGTGATCTGAGACTGTGATAAAGGTTAAAGAAACATGACTTTTAGAAGTTTACAATTTTCACACTTGTCTGATGTATTTTCAAAATTAAGCGCATAAAATTAGTTCCAACTCATTTTCATGAGAAAAATTGAAACTTGATTTTCACTTTATTCATATTGAAGCGGAGTGGCGCGGTGGCTGAATGGTTAGAGCGTTGGACTCCTAATCCAAGGGTCCAGGGTTCAAATCTGGGAGGTGACGGTATTGTGTCCTTGGGAAAGACACTTTACACCATTTTCCTCTCCCCACCCAGGTGCGAATTGGGTACCGGCTGAGGAAATAAACCTAAGACAGACTAGCGTCCTGTCTAGGAGATGATGTAAAAATGATCTATTCCGCCTCACGCTACCAAAACCAGGATAAGCTCCGCTCTATGGGACTCATTGGCCTTCAAGGAACTTAACTTTACTACTTACATATTGATCAACTGGATCAGTATCAAGTACATTTTTTTTTTCATCCCCAAACATTCACTTCCTCCCCTTCTTTGTAACAAGCAGGTGAAAAATAAAGATAGAATGGTTGAGCTTTGAACAAAAGTTTAATTGAATACAATGAAATCTCTGTGGCCGGTTGATGGCTGGGTTGAAATGAGAAGGAAAAAAAAACGAAAATAAGAAAGAAACTGACACTCACACTCATGACTCTTTATTTGCTCACTAAACTCACTTCACCATCTGCATCCAATCTCCACCAACAGCATCCACTCCACCTCAGCATCCACTCCACCATCAGCATTCACTCCACCTCAGCATCCACTCCTGACGACAACAAATAATGAAAGGAGGCGGTGAAGAAAATGAAGAAAATTGGGATGGGTGGCGACAACACTGAACAGACTATGTACAAGACAAACAAGAAAAAAATTTGTTCACAGTCGCTAAAATAATTCCATACTTAACATGGAGACCAGTGATTTCTTTTCTGTTGGAGTTTTGACTACAATCTCCAACTCCAGGTTATGGGAAAGAACAAACCAAGCCCACATCAACCAAGACATTGGACGACGCAAATGGGGATGGATTGGCCACACCCTGCGCAGACCAGCTAACACCATCTCCAGGCAGGCACTAGAGTGGAATCCACAAGGGAAAAGAAGGAGAGGCAGGCCAAAA
>JBDFRD010320522.1:0-10387 GCA_039654405.1 Bullina lineata | reverse complement strand
TTTGATTTTGAGAAGGAGAAAGAAGACGATAGAGAAGAGAAGGAGATTTTTCAAAAAGAGAAAGTAATCGATAAGAGAAAACAAGTAATCGATAAAGAGAAACAATCTGATTTTGAGAAAGAGAAAGAAGACGATAAAGAAGAAAAAGAGAGTTTTCAAAAAGCGAAAGTAATCGATAAAAAACAATTCGACTTTGAAAAAGAGAAAGATGATAAACAAGAAAAGGAGAGTTTTCAAAAAGAGAAAGTAATCGATAAAAAGAAACAATTTGACTTTGACAAAGAGAAAAAAGACGATAAAGAAGAAACTAAACGCTTCCAAAAGGCGAAAGTAATCGAAAACAAGAAACGATATGATATGTACAGCGAGAAGAAAGTGAATAAAAATGAAATGAAACAATTGCAATCATTGAAGGAAAGCTTCACCTCGGAACGTTCTGGTTTCAGCAAAGAGAAGGACGGCGGAACAAAAGAAAAGGAAAGCTATCAAAACGCGAAAGTAATCGATAAGCAGAAACCTGACTATGTGAAGGAAAGAAAAGTAGATAAAAATGCAAGGGAAGAAATGAGAAAATCGACAGACATCGATAAGAAAAAACGATTTGACTTTGACCAAGAGAAAGAAGGCGACAAAGACGAGCAGAAGAGTTTTGAAAAAGAGAAAGTAATCGATGAAAAGAGAGAATTTGATTTTGGGAAACAGAAAAAAGACGATAAAGAAGAAAAGAAGATTTTTCAAAAAGAGAAAGTGATCGATAAAAAGAAAATTTTTAACTTTGAAAAAGAGAGGGAAGACGATAAAGAAGAAAAGAAGAGTTTTCAAGAAGCGAAAATAATCGATAAAATGAAACAGTTTGACTTTGACCAAGAGAAAAAAGATGATAAAGAGAAAAAAGATGATCAAGAGAAAACGAGTTTAAGAAAATTAAAAGTTCAGGAAAAGAAAAATTATTTTGAAAATGAAAACACGGAGAGCAAAGACCAGGAAAAAGAGAAGCCGTTTTCACAAAACATGAAACAATTCGACAACGCCAATGCTATGGAAAATAATTCAGGGATCAGTTCTAGTTTTAACGAAACCACGAAACGAACCGGAAGTGACGTGGCTATTGGCGGAAATGACGTCAGCGAAAAGAATCAGGAGGACATTTTGGAAAAACTCAAGGCAAAGATGAAGACGCAGCAAGACCTATACCAGACTATAGAAAGGATAGAGAACCCGTGGTTAAACTACAAGTTGAAGAAGATGATGGCGGACGGCGACGGAATGATGCTCTCAGATCAGGAATACGATGTGGCCGACGAGGACGACAGTGAGGAAAGAATCGTGAAGAGCGAGACTTTCATCAATCTCCATCCGAATGAAACATCGGCAGGATCGTACGTTGAGAAAAAGGAAGTTTTCGCTGAAAAGAGCGACGATGCGATTGAGAAATATAAAAAATTAGCAGCCGAAAATTATAAACAGATGAAAGAAACGGAGGATAAGGGTGACGAAGAGATTGAGAAATATAAAAAATTAGCAGCCGAAAATTATAAACAGATGAAAGAAACGAAGGATAAGGGTGACGAAGAGATTGAGGAATATAAAAAAATAGCAGCCGAAAATTATAAACAGATGAAAGAAACGAAGGATAAGGGCGACGAGAAGAAAGCGAAATCTGAGAAAACAATGCCCAACGACGCTTATCGCGCAAGGGCCGTCTCATACGCTCCGACCCCTAAGGAGGCGCCGTCGCTGAATATATCCGAAGTTGCCGACGCGAATAAAACACAGACAGAGAAACAGTCGAGTCCCAAATCCGACAGATTGGAGCCAAAACGAGGCAGCGTCCAGGACAAGCTTTTTTTACGAGCCAAAATGTTGTCTAGCATGCGCGAACAATTTCTGGACCCCCGGATGGCATCTCTGCTCAAAGCCATCAGGAAAAAGAAGCAGAGGATGGCCAAGACGAAAGAGAAGAAAGCAGTGAAGTCGTCGTCATCGTCGTCGGCGGCGGTGTCTCAACGCAGACGCATTCCGTCGGAAGAAGATGAAATCGAGAAGTCTCATAAAGGCGTCGGAAACGGACAAGACGGAGCGCGGAAAAAGAAAGATGATACTTTTGTCGTGGATACAGCGACCAAGAAAGATGACGATTTTGTCGTGGATACAGCAACCAAGAAAGATGACATTGAAACATCCGCGCACCGCCCGCATAAAACCACGTTGAACGCTGATCAAAAACTCACACAGTCTAGAAAAAGGTTATCGGGAATCCCCGATGTGTTGTCAGAGAAAGAGAAGCTAACGTTAGAGAAACGAAAACTGGAACAGAACAAGAACAAGACGAAATTCGAATCTGACGTGTTGTCAGAGAAAGAGAAGCTAAAGTTAGAGAAACGAAAACTGGAACAGAACAAGAACAAGACGAAATTCGAATTTGACGCGTCTACGCCGTTGCCTGTAAAGAGAGTAACAATTCCGAGAGACCGAGACGGTCCGGTTGATTTGAAGATACGGATGCCCTGGAATCGAAAGGAGACAACAACGTACAATGACGGAAAGGGCCATAAAATTGTGTTTCAGGAAAAACAGTCGGTAGAGGAGGAGAGAAACCCCGTAGTACCTTCAGTATTGAGAACAAAAGAAGAAGGCGAGTCGAAAGACAAATCTAAAAACGATTTTACGACGAAGAAGACATATTTTTTCCCAACAAAACGCCCATTTCTGACGAAAAGCGATAAAATCTCTGAACCAAAATCGTTGCTTGATCAACGAAAATTTTCTCATGAAGAGAAAAGAGGGTTAGAGAGTACGGCGCACGCCTCTAAAAAAGGGAAAACCCCTTTTAAGAGTGTTGTCCCAGCGCGGACAGAAATAGAAGCGGAAAGTCCCGTTTTCAAGACAAGCAGTACCGGAGTTAGCAAGGAATTTTCAAAAGTTGTCGACGAAAAAAAAGACAAAGATGCAAAACGAAGTCAAGTTTCGACAGTGGAAGACGAGGATGCGGAAAAACGCGCAAAAGACATGAAGGAAAAGAAAAAGAAGACAGGGAAAGACGAAGACGGAAAGAAGAAACAACTCGACAATGAAAGACTACATCAAGCCGCTAAGAAGCAAATTTTGAAAAAAGGGAAAATGCAGTTTGAGCTCAAGCCTTTGGATCTGAGCATCAGCAGCAGCAGCAGCGGTAACAGCAGGAGGAGGAGCAACAGCGGCAGCAGCAGCAGCAGCAGCAGCAAGGACAAAGAAAAGCAAGGCCCGACACAACACGCGACGACAACGGGACATAAAAAACGCGTAATGTATTTTCCGTCCAACATTCGCGAGAGGACTGAGACGGACTTTCGTCGTTTCTACCCCGGACCTGGACAGAATTCTCGAGGCGTGGAGGGCCAGGAGACCGCCCTCACCTCTGGCCTTGACCTTCTGGCCCGGAAGCGTCTGAAAGAGTCGTTAATCAGGGGAGACAACTACGATAAAAATGAAAATTACGGGAATAGTTTTTACGACGAAAAAGAAGGAGACAAGGAGAAGGTGATGGATAATAAAGACGGGGAAGGAGAAGACAAGGAGAAGGTGATCGATAATAAAGACGGGGATGATGATGGGGATGTTTACCGGTCGTGGGGAGAAAAGGAACTGCTAGAAAAAGAAAAGAAGGCAGAATCTCATCCCAAGAACGGAGCAGACGAGGAAGAAGAAAAAAGAGAATTTCCTACGAGAACGGAACTAGGGCTAGGAGAAGAGAAATGGTCCCAAAAATTCCCCCAACCATCTTCTGACTTTGAGAAGGGAATCGTGGATGAAGAATATGCGAAAGTTCGTTTTGGGGGCGGACTGAAAGATTTAAGAAAATTTTCCAGAGGGGAGAAAATGGAGGGTGAGGAGAATTTCAGAAGGCATTCTAGGAGGCATGTTGAAGGTAGGGATGACGTGGAGAAGAGAGGGTATGAGGCAGAAGAAAGAGAGGAAGAAGAGGAAAAAGAGAGAAGAAGAGTTTTGGAAAATGCTTTCGGACAAAGGAGAGGGTATGAGGGAGAAGGAAGAGAGGAAAAAGAGAGAAGAAGAGTTTTGGAAAATGCTTTCGGACAAAGGAGAGGGTACGAGGGAAAAGAAAGAGAGGAAAAAGAGAGAAGAAGAGTTTTGGAAGAATCTTACGGACAAAGAAGTCGAGATGTTTATGAAGGTGAGAACGAAGAAGGAAGAGAAGAAGAAGATGAAAAAGAAGAAAAAAAATCTGAAGATCGCAGAGAAGGAGAGAAAGAAAATTGGGAAAGACGAATAACATACAGCGGAAAGGGACTAGAAATTCAAAGCGACAAAGAAGGCGGAAGGCGAGAAGGAAGGACGAGAAAAGGAGGAGGAGAAAAAGTGACAGAAGACGGCAGGATAAAAGAAATAGAGGCGGATAAGCGTTGGGTCTTCGCTGATGAACTACGTACAGACGGTCGTATTGCTAACGATAACAACGCTGACGAAAAGAGAAAAGAAAGCGATGATGAGAGCCGGGGTAACTCTAGACGTCAAGCATTCAGCACACCGATAACAACGCCTGTCACCACAACGATAACCACTGGGGATGAGATAACATGTGGAGATAACCCGTGCGGAAGTGACGTCATCACAACCACACCCACTTCTCTCTTCAATCGAGGTTTGTGAGATTATTTATAGCGTCGTTGTTCTCGTTTGCTTTTTACTAACTTTGTCTTCGAGAATATTTCCTTGTCTTGTGGCCCGGTGGCCGAATCGTTAGAGCGTTCGACTCCTAAGCCAAGGGTCCAGGGTTCGAATCCGGGAGGTGACCGTGTTGTGTCCTTGGGAAAGACACTTTACACCATTTTTCCTCTCCCCACCCAGGTGCGAATTGGGTACCGGCATATTCTGCTGGGGTAGTAAATCTATGACAGACCAGCGTCCTGTCTAGGAGATGAAGTAAAAATCATCTGTTGTGCTTGACGCTACAGAAACCGAGATAAGCTACGGCTCTATGGGCTTCATTGGTCATGTTTTACTTCAATTTCAAACTTAAAAAAAAAAAGATTTTTTTTACTTTCTCAATCTTTGGTTTCAGTATTTATTGAACATGTATAAAGGTATAAAGTATAGACTTACCAATCTGGACATCCTCAGTATACAATCTGGAAGAAAAAATTGGAATTAGAATTTTAAAAAATCCTTCAAAAAGTTAACTTTTCTTTTCTGTTTTTATGATAAGGGTGATGATTAAAATCATAAATCGTAAGTCATGATGATGAATGTAATCATTTAATGAAGTAACAAAGTCTGGTCTGCTCATAAATCTCACTAAATATTTTTGGTTAATATTTTTTTAGGACGAATTCAGAAATTTTATTGAAAAACAAAAGGTATGTGTAATGCATAACCTTATAGTTATAGACACCTTTCTCATGGTAGAAAATGTTATTCTTTTCATTTTCAGTATCATGCCTACTTGTGGGATGCTGCTCAAGAAATTCTTTTTTCTTTTTTTTTTTTTCAAACTGTAGATATAGCAGGACTCTCAGTAAAAAGCAGTTTTAAGTTTTATAACAACTAAGATACACTATACAATGTACAGCTCACAAAACTGTCTTCTTGATCGTGTTGTTTTATAAACTTTCTATATCTCAATGAAAGAGCAGACCTGTTTATTGATCACATATACGTTATACACATCCTAAGAAGACAAGATACATTCGTGATAAAAAAAAATCATACATTTTATCTACAGTTGTAAGAGATGAAATTGAGCAGTAATAAAAAAAATATTGGGAAAGGATTGCTGTTAGTTTACGAATGAAAGACAATGTCGCATAGCAAATCAAATATTTGGAATGACTACCATATATATCCCGTGCCCTGCACGCACAAAGAAGGCAACAATTTTATTACTTTTAAGATATAATACATTGTAGTATAAAGAAAACACAAGTTTTACAAATTGCTAACCCCAACCCTAACCTTTTTTCTTCCTTTGCTCCTGGAACAATTTTATGAACAAAGCAATTAGATCTATACAATACAGTGCAGTTCACATATCTCGACATCTCTTTACTTGACATTCCACATATCTCGACATGAACCGATAGTCCCAACAATGCTGTTATGACATCCCATTAAAAAATATCTTATATAAACACGACCTCCCCTGAGCCCTGTCCGCTTATCTCGACGTTCCTTGCTAACGCTGGCCGCATTTTAATCATCCACGAAAAGCCCAGCTCAGTACTCCTTTTTTCTCCTTCCTCTGTTCGTTTGTAGTTCATTGGATTTTTTTTAAAACGTCGTGCCGCTCAACTGTTGCGAGGCATTCTCCATAAAACCCTTAGCCTCACACACACAACTGTCGAGTTCACAGTATTCCGCTACTTTGCTTTGTTGAACGGCTGGTCCAGCCATTGTTTACACAAGGGAATCTCTTATTGGTCTTTCCCTGATATCAGACCCTGGCGGCTTCTAAGATATCAGGAAAAGTTTCTTCACACTAATTTGTCATACGCCGCTGTCCGTCTCAGATACCAGGGAAATTTTTTCCCACCTACATGTATTCGTCAAAATCCGCCGTGTGTCTGAGAACAAAGGAGACGGTCAACCCTTCTCGATGGTTCTTCAAATCAAGAGGGCTGTCAATCACAGACAAAAACTCCACCCCTAACTGCTGTATTGAGACAAATTTGGGAACGTAACAGTTTTTGAATAGGCCGGGGGGATTAGAGCTTGGAGTGGTCAAGGTGCTGTCCTTCAAACTAGCTCCTCCCTTTGCAAGCAAAAAGGGGTGATGGGGATGTGGATTTCTGTGTTTTCTCATAACTCGACATTAACTCCATGGTCTATTCCATCACTTGCAGGATTATTGATTAATGAGGGAAAATTCTGCCCAAAGCAAAGACTGATGTTTCATTCTTTCTCTTGGTGACAGTTCTAGTTCTATATGGTCTGTCTTGTCAGTGACGTACGGGACCTGTTGCTTGCTACAGATTCTAACTACAGTAGTCTCTTCCAAAGAGCTCGTCATTCTTGTGAAACAGATTTTTTTTCTATTATATATATCAGCGTAAGAGCCCGCTTTCAACACAAATCCGCCTCAAAACGCGGTCTTATTACCCGATTGATTTTTTTTTAAGCAGCTGCCACCTAAACCACAAGAAACACTGTCAGCCGCCTTGCTTCTGTTCTAGGGCTAGGCCATAGCCATGGTAGAAAGCAAAGCCCTATTCTGCTTGCCCCATGTCCTGCCCGTTTTATTTCCCTAAGCCTGTTTGCGTTGATGTGTTCGGCCTATCCGCTCTCATCGCTTGAAGCTTGCCCATCCAGCTCCATCCCCTACCTGCCTCTTAGACCAGTCATAATTGGCTAGATTTACGCTGTTGTGTCCCGCCCCTATTCTCCAACCGACACCTTCAACATCAACCGTACCCCCTAACCGCCCTCCCCATTGTCCCGACGTTATGTGACCCCCCAACCTAGTCTCACCCCTATCCAGCCGTCTGTACTTTAAAATCTGTCTACGAGCCCACTCTGGCTAAGAACACGGTCGTCATGTCTCCAGAGGGTTCTTAGACGGAGACCACTGTACTACTGTCATTATTCTGACCCAGAAAATTTGGATCATGTAATTATAATTAATGAGCATTGGCATGTAATGGGTCGGAAGCTAAAATACTGACAGTTTGTAAGTATTTTGTACTCCAATTTTGCGGTGTGCTTCTCAACATGATGACTTCAGTTTTTAAAAAAATATTGAATCCCGTTTACAGATTATAGAACAGAAATTACGGGAGGATTTCCATATGCGGTACCATTGCTAGAATGTTAAGGTTAGGGTTAGGGTTAGGGTTTTTATCCTACCCCACAAAAAAAACCCTCTTCATAGTGTGTCATTCGGTAGGGTACCGCGTACAGAAATCCTTCCGAAAATACTGTCAGTTGCTGTCAGTTTCTGACACTGACAAGGTTTTATGAAAGTGGAGGGCCACGTGATATCAAGAGGTCAAAGCCAAAGACAGACATGCGTACACATCTTTTTAAGTGTCAAATTATGAACGTAGATTGCAAACAAAATTCGATGTCATCTAAAGACAAACACAATGAATGACGGGGAGGATTACCAAATCTGGTGCCCTAAAGTAAAGATTCTAGTCTAGCTTACAATGACATCATTAGACTACAGTAATTTTTATTAGGCTATTAGAATGCATGTTGTAAGTTGCAAGGTGGTGTATAAAAGTAAGTCAATATAAAATGGCTTGATGGCATTATGCCCGATCTCTAGATCTAGATGCGTGCATTCTTTTACGCTTACCAAGAAAACTAAAAAAAAGTGAAGAAAGTTAGACAAGCTGTCAACGTCAGAAGACCAAAATAACTCGGTGGTTGCGAGTTGCGAATGAACTTTCGTCTTTCGTTTGCCTAATCGCCAGTGGGCCTAGCAACTTTTAACGATTCAAGGGCGTGAAGAAAACGCTAAGATTGTCTAAAAATAATGAGCTAAGCAGATATATATCTGAAATCTAGGTCTATTATATTAAAAATTACTGATCTAAGTTTAAAATATTAAAATTTAGATTATCTTTTTGAAGCTGATGTCTGACATTTTTTAATTTGAAGAAAGTAAAGCCAATAGCCATACTTATAAAAACGGACAGAGAATAAACTTTAAAATTATTTGTCAATGACCAGGTTGATCACATGACGTTGGAAGTCTAAAGCCATGTGACACATGTTTACAATTCAAACAGATAAGGCGACCTATCCGTATATAATCACATTGAATACACACTGGCCCTTTCTTTTATCCCAACAATCTTTTAGCACAGCGTGCATTGAGAAGTCTATGAAGACATTCAGTAAAACTACGAAACTATCATTGAAGGAAAGCGATATTTTAGGGTTATGTTATGAGTTACCCGTGCTAGAAAGAAACGGACTTTTACAATTTTAGTAGACGGCTAAATCTAAGTTTTAATAAAAAGACACACAACAAGGGTGGCACGGAGTCATTTACACCGTCATGATTGGAGGCATGTTTCCCGTTGTTAACGCGTTTATCACGTAGATGCTCCGCGAATCTGTTCGCTCATCGTCAGCCCGTTTCCCCGATGTTATGCACAGAGCATCGTGAGCAGATAATGACGCAGAGTAGGTTTCTGATCGTACAAGTGAAACCCTCTGAGATCTCATAAGATGAGTCAGGGAACTGTTTGCGGCTCTTCTGAAAAGTGTGCGAGCAGGTCTTGCATCTAGCTCGACTACAGAGCTTCGTGCCCATCTGTGTCGCTACTACTAACCTACTATGGACGAGCATGCCCTTCAAGATTTTGCCCCTGCGGAGGACAAAAGAGGAATTACTAAAGACCTCACTGGTGGACTGGTCGGCGAGGAGAATTGGCAGATTCTGCATGACCATTGTGTGCACAGGCAGGTTGTGCGGATGGTACGTCAGAATCAGTTTGACTCTCGGGTCATTGGTGTTGTCTCGTTCGGTCAGTGCCTCTTGGCGCGACACTTTCGACACTCGGTTTCGGCCGCTTGGAGTAACCCCTATTTCTAAAAAAAATGGAGCGCCTTCAATGTCTGTTCGAGAAGTCGAAGTCATTGTGGCAGAGACGGCGGAGACGCAGTAATTAAGTCGTGCGGGTTGGAGGAAGTGTTCTGTAGATATGAGTGACTGTCTGTAATAGAACATGGTCGTGATGCCAGTGAGTAGGTGTTACGACTGCAGTGATGTCTAAGAAATGTGCTTGGGAGTCTGAGATTTCCCATGTGTATTTAATTTGATTGAGAGATGGACGCCGTTGGTGTAATGTAGCGCTCTAGATCTTCCCTCCCCATGCAAGTAATGCCAATACCATAATCAATGTAGCGTTTGTATATCTCTAGCTGGGGTCCATGAATGTACTCCGTACGCCATCTAAAGTAATCCATAAAGAGACATGCATAGCTAAGACCTATCTTAGTGCCCATTGCAACCCCACTAATCTGGCTGCAGTACTGGCCATCAGTCTCAAAGCTGTTGAGCGGAGTAATGTTGCTGTGGAGGTCAGTTTCCGGGGAGTGAGGTCCAAGAAATGTTTGAGCGCCTGCATGCTGTCGTTATGGGGGGTTGAGTTTTGGAGTGAGCACACGTCCATTGTGAATTTGACGTAGGTTTTCTGGTCAAGGAGTTCAATGGATCGAATCTAGGTACATGCACCCGGTATACATGCATCACAGGTTCCTAGCTACAAATCAATTCGTCTCAAATTTTATGTTACCCCGTTGTATGTCTTACCTTTACATTGGCAAAATAGGCCCACGGGAAAGGGTTACTTTTTTGTTGTTGTTGATGTTTGTTTGTTTTTTTGGGGTTTTTTTTTGGGGGGGGGGGGGGGGGAAACCTTTAAAACCCCACCCCAAACTC
>JBDFRD010320521.1:0-21006 GCA_039654405.1 Bullina lineata | reverse complement strand
CTCTCTCTCTCTCTCTCTCTCACTCTCTCTCTCACTGTGTGTCCGTCCTCACTCTCTCTCTCTCTCTCTCTAACTCTCTGTTCTGTCTTCTCTTTACATCTGTCTCTCTGTCTCTAGTGTTTGCATAATTTGGTAATTGTTAATCATGATGATGAGGGGACCAATTAATATTCTTTTGGGGAAGTAAACAGACTAGTATCCTGTCAAGGAGGTGGTTTTAAGTCATCTGTTCTGTTTCACACTAATGAAACGGGGATGAGCTCCGGCTCAGTGGATCTTATAGCTTTTGAAGAAAGATTACTAATTGTCACTGCTCATAAAAGCTGACTTATTAAGTTTTAATGTAGTTTTATGGAAAAGTCTTTTTCTTCAATAAAAATCTCTCCACAAAGTTGCACATGTAATCATGGTTTGATCTTGACATTTCATCAGCTGTGCCTTATCTCTTCATAGGGAACTTCCATCCAGTTGATGTGTGCTCTATTTACACACCGGATAAATTCCTTCATTGGGGTTTCAACAGTCAGTATGGTTTTGCTGGGCAAATACTGACCTATATGAAGAGATACAAAGCTTTGGGATCTAAAAGAGTGAATGCAGCATTTCTGAAAGCCCTCACAAAAGCCAAATTAAGGTATTACATAATGTGATATTATGGTTTACGTGTCACTTGTTAAGTATGGCTTTTAAAAATCTTTAAGAATCATATTAAAGAACTGAAGCACGGTATTTTATTGTCCAGCCCAATACATTTTGAACAAACAGTTCCTCATACACCTTAGGATTGCTCCATCTAAGCTTAACCTATGCTGCTAAGATAAAAATAATTATAGAATGCATAGAACGTAGGAATTTTTTTGTTATTTTAATTTATAACAATGGTAAAATGTTTTACTTTTGTGAAGAATTTGATACATGTACTTATAATGATGTTTCTCACTTCTGTTCAGAGCCTATGAGTGTGACATTGAGTATATTCCTGCTGACGCTATTCCAAAAGATAAAATTATTCCTTGCAGAATTGGGTGAGTTGTTTTTACTGCGCTAATGATATTGTTTTGTCCAATATGTAAATCCAGTAAAGTTGCACTAGTTTAATAACTAATTAAACTATCATTAATACTTATAGCTTCAGCTGTAATTGCAAATTAACATAATGTCTTCCATTCCTGGAAATGGCAATTCATTAAACCTGCTTTTTTGTTTCATATAGTGCAAAATAAATCATTCCATTCCATGCCTTCTTGCATTGTGTCTTGTAGATGCTCTGTCTGCTGGAACGCAGAGGGCTCAGGGCAGCAGGACACAGTTTGTGATTTTGTGCAAGACTTTGATCCCCTGAATGAGTCCTTCACAAGCAATGCAAGTTCAGTCATTGGTAAGTTTGTTTTGTGATAAATTTCATTAACAGTTTAAGATTCCGTGAATAGTTTTGGTGACCATCTGAAAGACTGCCCTCAAATTTTAATGAAGATTTTTCTTGAAGGATATAGATCTAGTCGTAGTCGTGAATGTTGAAGGTTTTTTTTAGTTTTGTTGTTGTTTTATGGATGAAGCTTTTTATAGTGCTGTTGCTGAATGTTGTAAATAATTGTCTGTAACAGATGTCTCAACAAAGAGCCCAGGGTTATATGCTCCTGGACAATAAATGACAAATTTATGAGTAGCATGCTAACGATAAGTTTACCTTACTTGTGAAGAGTGTTTGAAAGTATATTTACCTATCAAGAGTTCACCAAAAATTATTTTGTATCATATTTACTATGAACGTCTCAATTGTAATTTGAAGCATAGTCAAACTTTTATTGAAACTAAAGTTAACGCCATAAAAGGCTTTCATTGTTATCCTTTAAAATTATGCAGACCTTTGCATTAAATGTTAGTAATACCATGTTCCTCTAATGCCCAAGTTATGACGATAATAAGAATAATAATAATGATGATGACAAAGATGCATCGTCAACAGCTGTTTGGTATTTTATAAACAATCATTAAAATGTATAATATACCAGACATGCCAGCTTTACAGGTTCGTCGTAAGAAATTACTGGAAGCCGTCAGAAATTACGATTTACGGGCAGTTATGGCCAAATTACGGCAAGGATATATGCTTTTGAGTCTCATTGCTGTTGCGTTCTTCTATCTCTGGCGTTATTCTTGTACATGGTAAAATTACTCTTTTGGGTCCTCATTTTACTGCAAGTTCAGCTTGTGATTACTCCAAGCCTCAAATGGGGTTGGCATGTCTGATATACTTCATTTAGGAGTGCTTGGCAAATGACAGCAAGACCTATCAAATACATATATAATGTTCTCTCCACTTACTTTTTTCTTTTTTCCCTCAGACCTTCCTCAAGACAGACCATGGAGAAACCTAAAGGGGAAGTACATGAACGTTGGAATTTTTGCCCTGTCTGGCATGAGTGATCTGGCCCCTCAAGGCATGAACAAATGTACCCACCTCAACGATGGAGTCATTGATTTAGTGCTTGTCAGGGAAGTGGAAAGGAAAGAATTTGTTCGCTTTTTACGCAGATTTGGAAACTCAAAGGACCAGGTAAACGATTGTGGAAATTCATTTTTTTTTATTCAGTCGCTTTATGGAATTGTTTTCTTTTACCTTACCGTGGAATATATTTATTTGTGAATAATTGTTGTTGTAGTTATATACAGCAGAAACAGAAAAAGTGTTTTAATTTTTTATTACCATTAAAATAATTTATTTATTGTTATCTTAAAATACAATGAATTTACCCACTGGTTCCTCTCTACAACGTTGTGACTAAATAATGATATAATGAAACACTTGAAATTTATGAGCATAATGTACACACCAATACACTCAGCATTTTCTTTGAAGTTTGAAAAGCTTTATTTTTATATGTGTAAAGAATCTGATAACATTAACACTACTGTCTGTCCGGAAATGATTAACTCTCAAATGCAAATTCAATTTTTTTTACAAAAAGGTCATGTCAGTTTTTTTGGCTTATTTTTGCTTGCATTTTTTTCTCTGCTTCCCAGAGTAAGTATTGCTCTTCCTTGTTTCTTGAGTATCCAGTTAATGTATGTAAAGAAACTCATATAACTTTAGGTGTGATTGGAATAGAAATGAAAATCTTGATCTCTCTTTACTTAGATTAGTAGTGTAATGGTACACATACAAGTACAATTTTTTTGTCTATTTTATCTGTACTTTCAGCATGCCTTTCCGTTTATCGAAACGTACAGAGTGAAAGAAGTTCGATTCCGTCCTCGTTTTCCTATGAGCTGGAACTACAATGATCATGATTACAATGAAATAAAGTATCAGGTATACACTCTGTTACTAGTAAATACTTAACATTCTTTCGGTGAACTATTGTAGAAATATTTCAGTGATTTATTACTATTGTGGATTTTTTTTCTTATTGTTATAGTGCCTTTAAAACTTAAGACGAGAGAGGTTGAAAAAGTTTACAATGTACAAGTTTACAGTTTTAGTGTCTGATATAACAAACTGATTTGTATGATCAAGTGTAGGTTATGCATGTTAAAGAGCCCTTGACAGTCTAAAACCGTACATAAGTAGGCAAGTGCCACTGTCTATGCAAAATTTCTACATTCAAAAAGTCTACCCATGAACGTCTCACTCTAGTGACAAAACAAAATCTGACTGCAGCCGTGTGAAAGGGTGGGATGCCACAAAAATGGTACAAACAGATACATATGTTTTAGTCCAGTATTGTACGTTGAAAAACACTTGCGATCAGGACTTTCTCTGAGTTTGTAGCAGAGAAATGAAGCAGAAAAGGTAGAAAATGGAAAGCGAACTGAAAATGAAAAGAGAAATATATGAACTTAAATTTTTCCTCCAGATGGAAAGGGAATCGAAGGTGAAAAGCACTAAGCCTGTGGAAGTCATAGCGGACTTGGAGACCGATGTACGGTGTAGTCGTGCAGAGAGCGTGGAAACTCTTGACATGTCTGATGATGATGATGATGATGATCTTGACGATGAAGACAAAGACAAAGATCAGGTAATAACATTGTGATAATGGGCTTCTTTTGTTGAGTGGAAAGGAGGATGTTCAACTGCTCTTCCTCTTTCTCCTCCACCACCACCTTCTCTTCATCCTCCTCCTCCTATTCTTCATCCTCCATCTTCTCAGAAACTTGGGAACAAGCTAAAAGCATTATAAAGAAGAAAGAGAATGAGGTGAATTCAAAATAATCAAACTTCTATTGACAGACTGGTAGAAATATGGACATGTGTTTGTAAGACAAAGCCTTTCAACCCTTACTACAGGAATGAAGGGTATTTTTCCCCTTTTAAAATGTAGTTTTGAGTAGCTGCACCTTTTTACTAGCATGTAATTGGCAAACCAATTTCTAGGAATCAGATACAGATTTTGACGACATAAATCATGTGTGGGCTGCTCTATATGTTGCATCTAAGTTTGCACTATTTTTTTTTTTAATGAACGGACAAATGCTTGATAAAGGACAAAAAAAGAAAAAACTGTTTTAAATGCTGATGACCCATGGGAAAAACCAAAATTTTTCTTCAGCATATATAACATTGAGCTATTTTTTGGCAAACATACGCACACAGTATAAAGAAGCTACACATTTAATGTAACTGTATTTATTTATATAACAGGGAGAAGAGCCACGGCCTAGGCTAGTAGGCCCACAGTACCGCAAGACTTTTACAGAGATTGAAATAGCTAAGAGAAGGGAGACCCAAAGGAAGAAAGAAGAGAAAATGAAAGCCCGAGAGGAGGCCAAGTCTGTGTCCCTGTGGAACATAGAGAATCAAATGCACACCGATATTGAGCTGGACTTCAGGTAATACATGAATATATAAATATGTACAATGAATGCAAAAAAAGTGGAAAGGCTGCAAGGAAGCTGAAAAAAACCCAAAGTGCAATCACAAATAAAAGGAGCTATTCCGAAGAATCCACCATGTGTGGAGGGATGTCACAAAGAATTGCTCCCACCGTATGTCTGCGTGATCGTATGAGGCGACTAAAAGACCAAATAGGTGGTGGCTCCCGATACTGAGCTTCCTGGTCCTCCAGGTTGGGGGTTGGACATAGGGTTAACACCCCTATTCTGTAAAATCAAATCAAGTTACAAAAACACATACGAGGGAAAAACGCACTCACAGGGTGAGAGGCAATGATGATGATTCCGAAGAATACAAAAACAAATCCAGACGTGTCAACAATTGCTGTCTTCAAGGGAAACAACAAGAAAAAGAGAATTAACAACAACAACAGCATGTCCTGATCAGTATTTTATATTTTCATATTAAATAAATGTTCAATGTAAAAGATGGTTAATCTTCTTTTATTTCTATTTCAATCAGAGAGTTATTTGCATTACAAATTTTCAAGATATTTATCCTGAAGTCTAGCACTTTGGTATATTAATTTTACTATGAAGAGATATTTCTAGTCAGATAAGTGATTTTATTTCATACTTGTAGTTGACAAAAAATGTTTAATAAAGAGCCTGGCCTCTGAGAATGTCCCTTCTCCTGAAATGTGTTTATTTCAATGTTGATTTCCAGTGTCCAGATCTTTATTTGACATTGATTTTTTTTTCTGCCTCAGGGTTCACCATGGATTGCTTCAGATTTGTGGATTAGGTGTTTCTCCAATGACAGATTTTGATGACAACAGACATGGCTGCTTGTCTGGCATGTGATTGCCGAAACATTGTGCCAGATACTTTCATGCCATTTCAGCCTTATCACATGTTACTGCTTGAAACACATTTTTTTTTTTTTTTACAATTTTTTATTGAATTTCAGTGGGTTACTAGAGACAGGTACACAGTTTGATATTAATATACTTTATATTCATTAATTCTGTGCTTTGTATTTTATTTTATTTGTGTATTTTATGCTTCCGTGTAATAAACCTGGTAACAGAAGGTTTTTTTTCCATAATCTGTTTTGAATTAAAACACAAACAGTTTCTGTTACTCTAACATTAAAATAATTAAGATACTCAGAGAAAAAAAAAAAAAATCTTTCATATACTTATAAAAGCATAAGCAGGAGAACATCTTGGAGAAATAAAAACTTTATTATCTCCAATGATTGAGGGTTTTTTTTTACCATGCTTTAGCTACTACGACTATATAATCAAAACATCAGACCACAAAAAAATTGATCTGTTAGTTTAAACTGTGATCTCTTTTTTTTTTTACCAAAATATGTGTTCATTCATTTGTTTCCTTCCAGTAAACTCATACGTTGAAGTTTACATTATTTATTGATTAAATTACAAAAGGCTGGGAAACATGCATTCTCATGTCATAATGTTTATCGGGTTTATCATTTTTCAAAGTTGATATTTTTAAAGACAGAGAGTTTAAGATATCTCAAGGTACTGTGATGGCTAATATAATATCAGTTCTGAAAATGCAGGAATAGTTGGTTTTCAGAACCTTTGAAAGGGGTGTTGGATATTTTCTAGTTTCTGTATTACGTCTGTAATGTGATTTCTTTGATTCCGTACACGTGGATTCTAAGTGAATTTTAGTGTATACATGTACTAGATTTGTGTTTGTGTGTTCACCATTTTCTAGTCATGTGAGACATTCAGGAACATGATCAAATACTTTACATGTGGGATTACTAGATCTGTGATGTATTTCACATATGTCATTAATTAAACAGTGACACTTACACCAAAGGATTCAATTTGAGTGATTAATTAATCACTTAACATTTATCAGATTTTTTATTTAAAACAGTTTCTTGTCTCTGTTCAAATTTCCACCATTTATTGAAAGAATGGCAATGTTAGAAACATTAGATATTATCAACTGTCTTTGTTATGCGTAAATGAATATATGTAATTCTACTGTACACAAAATCACACAAAAGACAAATGTCCAATAGCACCTGTCTTATTCACACTTTCACATCCTGCAGTTACATCGACATGTTGTTGGCACTTTCACATTAATTTAAATCTGACTTGATATATATTACTTTCACCATTTTCAGTTTTACAGAATTATTCAACTCAGTCACATTTTCACTGTTTGCAGTTTGACCTACATTCCAGCAACTGTGCAATACAATCATCAGTTTAAGTTGCACTTTTACTTCAGTATGAATACAATGATATCACATACATGTACTTACTCTCACTCACTATGTGCTGATTTTGACAAAAGCTGTGGTTCAGGATTGGACCATGAAGAAGGTCAAAGAAATAAGATGATCTCAAACAAGAATATTAATGTCTGCTATTTTAGTAATGTATTTTATTAATTAATTGAAGTTTTGTTTAGTTTTAGGTTTGAATATAAATTAGTCTAAACGTTTTTCGTTTGGCTTGCAGTAGAGGAACATTTTTAAACTCCTTTTTTTAAAAAACTTTTCCTCCTGACAAAATTGTGTTTTGGTACTGGAGGGTGGCATAGTGGCTGAATGGTTAACTACTGGGTGTGCAACCAGAAGGTTGAGAGTTTGAATCCTGATAGTGCTGGCCACAGCAATATGTCCTTAGGGATGACATTGTACACCATTTTTCTTGTCCCCCTCCAGGTGCCAATTTAGTACCTGTATCTTCTGATAGGAAAGTAAACCCATGACCAATTAACATCCTCTCTAAGAGATGATGCTACTGAAACCAAGATAAGTTCCACTCTTTCTGTTTTAAAGGCCTCGAAAAAACTAGAAGACTACTTGCTGTGTCACTGACACAAAATAATGTTTGTTATCCATCCAAATGTTCATATTATATATGAATATACTTGCATGTGATCTGGATTCCAGTATTATTTTCATATTTATGTACTTGTAATGTTTTTATAGTGTATATTTTTTATTTTACGTACATCTTTTTTATATTGAAAACAGTTTTGTTTGGTTTTGCGTAAAGCATTCCAGATCGAGGTAAATGGGTAAATTAGTTTGCAAGAAATTTCATCCTGTGATTATATACACGTGTACATGATTCAGCTTTTTGAGTTTTTACTGCTCCTTATACACATTCCTTGCCTTGAAAAGCTTAAATAAAAAAAAGATAACAATAATAATATCACAAATAAACAAAATCTTAGACATTAGCTTCTTTGATGGCAAATACAAATGCCTCCCCAGTCACCCTCTTCTCCTCCTCTTCCTCAAGTGATACATGTATCTTGAAGTTCTCTAGTAGTGTTGAGTTTATTTTATGTTGATTTTTCACCTATGTAGCTATCAGGTCTGATATTGTTGGCAGGACAGATCATCATTTGTCCTTGACACTAGATAAAAAGTAGAACAGCCAACAACTGCGTGTGTGTTACTATGTGCTTCATGTACACTGTGTTCTTGGGACTGGGAGACACAATGCACAATAAGTTCACCACAGTGAAATTCCTTGGACATAATAGTTGTTGCAATGGAAAAGGATGAAAAAGACATATGCAGTCAAGATCAGGTGTGGAAATATTACAACCAGCGACATACATTTTGTATTGTTGATTGTAAAATACTTGAAATGAGGACTCCCTCTGAGTTAGCAGCTGAGATATGAAGAAGGAGAAGAAAAAGAAGAATAGATACTTTTTTTCAGGTTTTTTTTAATCCAACCATTCCTTTTATGTTTTGGTTTTCTACCATTTTCACATAACAACCCAGGAAAAAAAATTTTAACATATACAATTTCTATACAGACTTTTTATAAATGTTTTACAATATAGACAACCTGTGATCTTCATTTTACTCTTTATGTACATGTATATATGTTTTTGAAACCGTGCATAATCTTTTGTTCTTAACTTTCACTGCTGTCTACTATCCTGTCTTTCAAATTGGGACTGATTTTTTCCATAGGTTAAAACAAAAGTATTGTACGTAATAAACCATGCAAAGATTGGGGAAAATTAAGGATGAGACCTTTAAGTTCTTGCCAATGAAGCCCAAGATAGCAAATGATGAGAATTCTTATCTTATTTACTATAAAACATGCTTATAAGTTAATTAATTTCTCATAGGGAGCCAAAAACGATTATCTGAACTGGCATGTTCATATGAAATGAATTTGTTGTGGGCACAAATTATTTTAACAATTAATTTAGATTGATTATTAATTGACAAATATTACTTTCCTACGCATAGTTTTCTTCTACTGCTGTTAAATATCTTATACATTTGGAAACCCCTTTATTTTTGTTTGTTGAAGTGGTTTGACTTGCACTAGTGCATCAACGTGTCCCATCCTTGTAATTTATTGTGTGATGTATAACTATAATGAATGTGAATCAGTAATATTTAATCGTATTTCAATATCCTCAAGAGTGCTGTTGAATATTATTTGCTATTGTGAATCTCTTCTTTACTTTTATTTGCTGTCCTTCAACAGTAATAGTAATGTATTATGAATGTGGGTGTGAGGTTGTCTAAACATTGATTTATTCTGAAAAAAAAAATGTTTTCTCATGAGCTCAGGTTTTACAAGTTGTGACTTTAATGCAAAACCTACGATAGACTAGCGTCCTGTCTAGGAGATGATGTAAAAATCATCTGTTCCGCTTCACACTACCAAAACCGGGAAAAGATCCAGCTCTATGAGTCTCATAGGGCTCAAAGGAACTTTACTACTTTATTTTAATGCAAGATTGTCCTTTCATTTAGACTTCGGCTACTGACATCCATCTGTTGAACTTAGCTAGAGTTGAATTAAAAGCTGTGTAATTGTTTGGAAAAAATGAGATAGAAATCCAACAATACTCACTTAGGTGTCCATACTACATGTACCTTTAAAATTGGTGTTCTAGTAGTCCATTAGAACTTATCTAGATCTAATTCTAGAAAAGTATCTCTATAATTATAATCTTCAGTAAAACTTCCATATTATTCTACTGTGATGTAATTAAAAGTTTCCCCGTTATCTTCGGGGAACGCTGATTTTTTTATAGTGTCATTTTTATTGTCAGTGAAAACTGCAAACCTTGCATGTTGCCAAGATGAAATTTTTAAGAAAAAAAACAACTCTTATTACCAGATTATGATTATGTGATGAATCCAAGGCTATCTACTGGTCATTCCAGTACAAGCTTTGAAAGAATATATTTAAGGAAACCGGAATTTTGCAAATTTAAATAAAAAATTTTGGACTTGCACGGTTTGCCATTTCCAACGACAATGAAAATCTGTAACTTTCTCCTCCACTGCCTGAATAGCCAAGCTATGGCTGCTTGATTTAGCCTTGTTATTTCTCTGTAACTTGATGCCGTAAATCATCAGGTATCTGCCAGACACTCTTTAAATAAGTAGAATCTATAGCTGCCATCTACAGTAATGTAATTATGTAGAACACTTCCAGGTTCCAAAATGATGCTATGAAACAAGTGCCATCAAAAGAAGTGTCCAGCCTTATTTATTAGACGTGGAGAAAACATTTTCATAAGATTCTGTTTGGTGAAATACATTTTGATGGGTATACCTTTTTTTTTTAATGGGTTGTCTGTTTAGGACAGGGCCAGGACCAGTGTGAATATAAATATTCTTGTCATTTTTTGTTAATAGCCATTTCTGCTGTTCAAGGTTGGAATCCATCTATTTTTCATGAGACCAAACTGAATCAGTTGACTACAGCCATTCAGGTTTGTACATGCAAGCCAAATGCAACTCCCAGCTTCATAGTCATAGTAAGGTCTGTTCATATTGACCTGCCTTGGTTTCTTACGGTTGAGATGAGTGCATTTATGGAATTATTCTTCCCCTTTAAAAAAAAAATTAAATCCCAATTTTCATTCACTGAAGCCTACGCTTGAAGAAACAGGGAAATTCATTGGAATCTGAAACTGAAGCAAAATGTGAGTTATCACATTTGTGAAATCTAAGTCTCAATTTTTTTCACTTTTTTTTTCCACATAAAACGAAACCTTAGCATGACGTTGCTTTGTGACAGTTTATTTCATGTTGGAAGGAGGATTCGAACCCTGACTGGCAGATACAACCTGTAAATAAAGTGTGCTGGTAAAGGTTGTTATATCATTAAAAAGTGTTTTTTTAATTCTGCATTCCTTGCAGTTAGCCCATATATGTATGCAATTGTTTTCTTTTGTCATCTATTACAAAACTGTGTCTTTTTTTTCACGTGGGACAATAATAATTTCACTTCCATTTTTGTTCTTCTGTGAGAGGAACAATATGGCACAGTAATGTTGTTCTCAGCAGAATAAGTTTTTTTTCTCTAAATTTATTTAAGTTATGCCAGTTTGGTCACAGAGCGTAACCTATAAGTAACAGTTTCTAATTCTTTCAAGTCAATCCCAGTATTGCTACACCATCTTTCTCTGCCCAACTACATAGGAACATAATATGCGCATACTTTGCCGGGAAAGTAAAGTGTATGACTGACTAGCACTCTGGCAAGGAAGTGATCTAGAATTATCTGTCCTGCTTTGCACCATTGAAACCAAAATTTTTTGGGTCTTATAGGCCTAGAAAAAAAATGCATGTTGTGCCTGGCTATGTCACAAGAAGGAGATAACATCCTGTTATTGCCCAAATGCTGGAGCAATCATGTGTTATCTCTTTTTGGGTTTGGTTTTTTTTTTTTGTTCTCGTCTGATTGTTTCTTCCTGATTTTATTGCAAAGTGAACGCACAGCTTGAAAATATTTTTGATCACGCTTTCTCGTTTATAAAGTATGATTCTTTGTTTGTATGCTTGCCTTTTTTCTCATTTCCATCATAGCCTACACAGAATGAGTCCTTTGGATTAAATTATCTGAGTGCATTTACAGAGTTTGATTCAACAGTGGTCAATAAAGTTGTGCTGCCTTTCACTTTCAATCAATCTTAATCTGACTTGTGTTCTGCTACTTGCCATTTGAGTATGTGGAATTTTACAGTTTGGAAAGAGACAATTTTTTATGATTATACACTCAGATGTTGATATACATATACATTTAGCTCAACCATCAATGTCAAGCCAAGCACTGTTTTTCTCTTTCACACATCTATAAAACATGTATTTTATTTGCCAATTTTTCTCTTGTGGCAGTATATTACATCTCACTGTCCAGACAAAATTTCTAAATTTCAAAATTCTACCCATGAACGTCTCACTCTCTATTTGGACTGCACGTCAGACTAGTTCCTAACGTATTGAACATTGTCTTTCCTTTGGAATAAAACTAGTATGACTGTGAAAGGAACAGCGCCTCTGGACAAAGCATTTCTAAGTAAGAGGCCGCCCAGGCAAAGTAAAGCTGCTTCGATCGTCTACTGTGAAAGATAAAAAGAGCCATACAGCTGAAGAGATGAACCCTAATCGCTGAAGAAAAGTCTTTCTTTAAAGCTTTAACAAAGTTAACATGAACAACATGGGAAGAAAATATAAAGCCTTTATTTCAAAATCATACTATAATGACATCCAAATGAAAAATATTCTTGCATCGGTTTGTAATCTTGTTTTAAAATTAACGTTTCCTTATCTTCCTTTTTATCAGAAAACCTACACCCAACTAAACAAAATGTTCAAACTTAATATCATACATTATTTCGGTATTTACTGTCTTTAAAACGATAGAACAATCAAAACGTGCAGAATTTCCAGTGTTGCATGTAACACACAGATCACAATTATTGAATGCAAGATCACTTCCAGATCAGCCGGTGCAATATTACAAAAACATAAACTCCAATTCTTTTTAACCTTTTGCATGCATGCATTTTAAGAAAAAAAAAATCTGAAATAGCAAGTAATATTTCATGTCTTTCTAAAATCATATGAATATGTGGATGAGTTACCCATACACATAAGTAATTTTTGTTTCCAATGTGTTACACTTCACCCTTATACCCCCAACTAAGTTGTTTACAGATCGGCAAATACAATTAATTAACCCACTGAAGCCTATGTCCCCTAGTGCCGACTAATCCAGTGGGACTACACATTTTAATTTCTTATTTTTTTTAAATCGTATAAAATTCACATTTAATGCAACATAAATGAATTTCACCAAACAATTAGTATAAGTCTAGTTCTTTACGATCATTTTTTTCCAAATTAAAAAATATTGAATACTTTTAAACATATCAATTATTGAAAAAGGCCTCAGTGAGTTAGTAAAAGTAAATTTCCTTCAAGGCCAATGAGGCCCGTAGAGCCGGAGCTTATCCCAGTTTCTGTAGTGTGAAGCAGAATAGATGATATTAAAACTTCATCTCCTAGACAGGAAGGTAGTCTGTCGTAGGTTTACTTCCCCAGCAGAATATGCCGGTACCCAATTCGCACCTAGGTGAGGAGAGGAAAAATGGTGTAAAGTGTCTTTCTCAAGGACACAACATGGTCGCCTCCAGGATTCGAACCCTGGACCCTTGGATTAGGAATCCAACGCTCTAATGATTTGGCCACCATGCCACTCAGTGAGTTAAATGCATCACATCTCTTGCTTCACTATGCAGAACACAGCTGCTTGCAGTAGATTCTTTCCCATTACAACAAAGCTGCTGACACTGTTGAAGAGGGGACCCTCCAAAATGGAGTTAAGTGCAGAACTTTCTCAGTAATATATACCAATACCATTCTCAGAGTCAACCAACAAAGCACATGTCTGGAGCGACATCCACACTATGGCTGCCAAAGACAAGCCAAGCCTGATAGAGGGTTTCAAAATAGCAGTTCCATGACCTAACTAAGGTACAATGGGCTAATCAGCTGTTTACCAGATCTATTTACACATTCACAGAAACAATCCAGACACTGAATAATGAAAAGGGATTACTATTATCTTTAACAAAATTCAGGCAAGTATTGATCCTCAGATTGGGCAGGCCATAACAGGATCATCACTTCTAGGTCACTTTGACATGCAAATGCTAGATGACAGATCTACTGGAAAACAGCTCTCTACATACGTATTACATCGCTAACAGCACAACATTTTTACTGACCCATAGCATTTACAATGAATGAACAAGATGATTTCCAACACGCTTGTCCCCACAGAGAAAATTCATAAGAGACCACATTTCTATATATTTCTTTGCATTTCAAAGTACTTCCAGATTCAGCACAAAGTGAGAATAGATAAGCACAAGTCTTTTTTAAAAAAAAAGGCATATTTCTATTACAAAATTTTCTGTACATGTGCATCAGTCAGAGACTTTTGGAACATTTGAAATAATTTCAAACGGCTGCAAAACAATCCAAACACTGCAGATTCTCTCATTTTGTTTACCCATTCATTTGCACTGGCTTGAAGCACCAACATTGTCCTCACTCAACTATCCTGGAATATGAACTCTTACTAGTATTAAACCAAAATTCACTACCACAGCAAAAAGTAACAGCAAGTTATATTCTAATGTAATATCTCTTCAAAAATGCCTTTTTCCTCAGGACACATCCAAATCATGAAATATCGTCATTACCTCTACAAATGATAGAAGTATCAGATTTTAAATGATTTGTGAACCACATTACCTGATATCATGAGAAATTAACCTTTTAAAATCTCTTCAAAGTTCAAAAGCAAAATTCGGCATACTTTGGGAAATAAATTTCACATTCACTGAACGTGAAAACAATTTTTAATTTTTGTCATTGCCTCGCCTAATATGTAATAAAATCAGCCATATGCAAAGATTACCACTTCACCAAAGAATATGCTGGAAGTTATAATTAAATATTGAATGCAAACTCAAATAGTACAATAATGTATTTGAAAAAAGTTACAAAGCACATCTAATTCAAGGTAAAGCACAGTAACGCATGAACTGATGGTGAGGAAGGCTGTTTATCACAGAAGAAAAAGACAGAAATGCACCTCTTGTTATCAGAACTGAAAAGAGGTTCTGCACACAGCTTTTCTCACATTACATTAATATACATGTACAATGTATTTCAATTC
The DNA here is from genome assembly GCA_039654405.1 of Bullina lineata. Classification (NCBI taxonomy): domain Eukaryota; kingdom Metazoa; phylum Mollusca; class Gastropoda; family Bullinidae; genus Bullina; species Bullina lineata. The sequence continues at coordinate 6,142 of JBDFRD010320521.1, read as the reverse complement.
ATTAAGACCTCTCCAGGCGGGGGGACCTCCAGAAACATGGAGCAAAGAATGGCACCTATCGCTTGTCACCTATCACTTGGTGGTCAGCATGAGACAGTATGAGGCTGCCATCGACAACCCAAGCCTGATAGAGGGTCTGAAGATACCAGTGCCATCACCTCACTAAGGTACAATGGGCTAATCAGCTGTTTACCACAACTATTTACACATTCACAGAAACAATCCAGACACTGAATAATGAAAGGGGGAAAATATGGAAAGTATACTTTTGTTTACATTGTAGTAATTGTATTAACAAAAATGGACTTCTCTTCAGTATGAAGGAGCCAGTATTTTAATTACCAATGAATCAAGCAAGGCGAAGGATAAATTCTTGTTTGAAAATTAAAAATACACAGCAAGCATCAGGAGGATAATAAGTAGCGATGGAAAAGAAAAAGACTTCCCTGTAGTATGAAATAATCAATACTGTCACTGTCAATTAAAAAAGGCAAAATAAAACTTCACAGCAAACTAGATGAGGAGAAAAAACATTAGAGGAGGTAACTTGCAAAACCTGCTAAGTCACTCATGACCAGACTGGGAAAAAGTCGAACTTTTATGTCTAATTATTACATCATACAGAATGCCGAACACTGTCAACTAAACAAACACCAGAACCCTTGTTTCACCATATCAAATACAGCTTTTTCTCAAACCTAGTGTTTCTTGAATTAGCAGGTTTCACAAGTTACTTCCTTGCAAGTTGAAGAATGAGGAAGGCTTTATGCAGGGATAGTCTTTTTTATACAATGAACGACAGTTTTGACAAAGTTGAACTTTAGAATCAGACTAGTCCATTCAGAATGCAGAAAAATGCTAAAATAATAATACTGAGGACTAGTTTTAACTTGTTTATGGTATATTTACTATGTAATATTGGTTATTTATTTAGAATGAGTTACCCGATGGCAATAGACAAAAACTGATAGGCTCACTATAACCAATACTAGGAAGAGAATAAAATCTCATTAGACTAATTAGAGTCGCATTTAATTGAGAATTCTTGAAATGACTGACTGATCCATTTCTAGACTGTATTCTTCATCATTTCAACTCCGGGGAAAAGAAATATCGCTTGGAAATAAATTAAACAAGGGAAATTTATTTGACACTAGTAACCTATAAAATGCAAACAATCTACATTTTATAAGTAGTAGATACCCTTCAAATGATATTAAATAAAAGCAATGCATAGAAAAATAAGACATCATCAGAGGCAGTTGGAAAAATAAAGGTTAAGCAGAACAGGCATCTTTAATTTCGAGTCAATAATCAATAAAGTTAAAAAATAACTTTATCTGTAGGCCTACTTAGAAACGCATTAAAAAAAAAAGCAAAGTTAAATTTTTTGCATAATATATAAACATCACGACACAAACATTGATACATTTTCAATATCAATATTCTCATGACAAACATAAAGGAATGATGACACATTTGATCATATAAGAAGCCTTGTCAGCTTTGACTTCAAATTCAAAACAACTTGGGAAGCTTCACTCCTCCTGGCCAAGGCAATGACAGTGTGCAGTGATTTTGATCATCACGTCGCCTCAGGATTTGGGGGAAACCAAAATTCTTATTATGAATTCTCTTGTTCTTGTTTCCATTATACAATATTTGACTCTCTTAATTTGAACCTAGAGATGACTCATCTTTAACATTAAAAAGTCATCACATCTTAACTTGCACTTAGGATGTGAAGTTTCCCCCAAATCAATATTGTCATGGCTATTATATGATTTTAATAGCAATCACATTTAATGGTACATTTACCATATCTTTGTATGACAATGTGAGTCAATGAAAAATCAGTGGCAACTCATGAGTTTATATTATCAATTCAAACGTTTTTCAAATACACGTAATAGTCCTTCTTCTTCGCTCATCTGCTGCTAACTCAGTGGGAGTCCTGATTACAATTGTTTTTCAACTCACAATAACTACAATGTATTTCAACTTGTAATATTTTCATGGTGTCCCTAACTCATCAGGTTGTGCGTATTCTGTATTACTGTCACTGAATAAGATGGTAATAATTATTCCAAGTGATACCATTGGCTCAGCGGAAGACACAACAGGGCCGACCAACCTGAGCGCGACCTATATGTACACATCCTGAGCGCCTTCGTTGTTATATACCAAACACACTGTGTCAGACCTGCCAACTGGGGACACAATACTCAGACAGAAGGAATGTTATAATGCACACACACACTTGGAAATACATTTTATAGCTTTTTTTCAGTTCGTATGATGTTAGCGGTAAACGCAAATTACCGATAATCACTGAAAAAACTCGCATATCCGGTCACTTTTAGCCCTTATTATGAGGGTTTAACTTGAACGTCTGATCCAGGACAATCCCGGAAAAATCAAGACGGTAGGCAGGTCTGCTGTGTACGTCAAGGGAGAGTACTATGTCACTTATTTTGGTTGTATTCTATATTTAGATCCGCCAATGAGCATAAGATGCTGACACTATACACCCAATACCGAACACATTGCGTACATCATGGGACCAAACAGGTGGGGTAGACTCTAGCAAATTTAGCTCAGGAGGCCAGGACTCAAAGAGTTAAGTTAATGTATGATTCTTGGAGGATCATGTCTATACTCCCTTAGCACTTCAGAACTTTACTTCTCTTTTTCATTTTCTGTCCCAATCCTTGATGTAAAGATTGCACAAGGTTTGCTTTTTGGTACGTCTTAATGGTAACACAATTTCAAATCAACTGTCCTTCATATTTGAACAACCAGATACATCATGTATGTTACAGATAAATAACACTGACAGTGACAGTTTTATCTTCTCTGGTCTCCTGGTGATTCCTCGTTTCCTCAAGCTTTGAAGAGAACTTATTAAATCCACATTTTATTTCAAGAAATGATGATTCCATATGTGATTAATTCATCAAAAATTCATAAAAATTGAGACTGTTACACAAAAGGGATATTCATAACAGAACTGAGCAAATAAACATGTTTTACATAAAATAATGCTTGTTTCAGTGATTGAATTAATAAATTCTTAAAATTTGAGCACAAGAGAAATGCATCTTCCATTTACCTTCAATATTCCTTTTCACCCCTAACTAAAATTAAGGTTAAATATTATTTGTGATGCAAGCAGTTTACTCATAATAAATGTCAAATGTTTTAATGATCTAGCCACGTTAGTTAAGAACATCCTGATTTACTCAATAGAAGCATAAATCACTTCTATAGCAATAAAAAGTGAGGAATGATAAAGTAACATTACATGACAAATTGATCTAAGTCTAGCTAAGGTCCAAACCTGAATGACTTTACAGATGTTAGTATCATATCTACTTATATGTGAAACACCTTTCATTGTAATTTCTCTAAGTTTGAACACAGAAGTAAAGGTAATCTCTAGATATTTTATTGTTTGAACGGGAAAGGAATAAGGCAACTGTGCCAAAATTTTTCATTACAGTTGCAGTTAAAAAGGCACATAAACGCATCAATACTTGCTTGGAGGGCAAATGGAATCATTTCAGAGCCCAGGATTAACATAAGATGCAACTTATTTCAGGTTAAACTACTTTTTAACTTGCACTTACATCTACATAAGAACTGGTCTTGACGAACTACTATCTTCCAAACTGTCCATATTGTGCACTAAAAGTTGTAGAATTCATCACAACAATTTCCTGTTATGAGTGATCAGTTCTCACCTTGCGGTTCAGTACTGTGGCTGAATGCTGAACAACCCAGTTTTGCAAAATGACCGCATATCTGTTCTAGCTTACAATAACTGACAAAGGTGTGACCACACACACTTTTATCGAAAATAATAGAATGGTCTTACTCTAGAGAGTGGTAGCATAACAGTCTACAGACTTTTTAAATCACTTTATTTTTTACAGGGTCGAGGTTTATCCCAGTTTACGAAGCATATGATTCTTACATTAACTCCCAAGTCGGTCACAGGTTTACTTTCCTGGTAGAATATGCCGATACTGATTTTAGCATCCGGTTGGGGAGAGGAAAAACCATGTAAGGTCTTTTTCCAAAGGACATAATATGTTTGCTGACCAGATCAAACCCTTGGTTTGAGAGTCTTATGCTCTAATCATTCTGCCATAGCACCACTAGCATTAAATACAACTGCAGGAACAGTTAGGGATCATGTTTCTAGAAAAAGAAGACTCACATGAGGTGCCCGAGGGCCCAGCTACACATTAGGTAAGTCTAAAGGCATCACTAACCACGACTTATGGCACAGAATAAAACTAGAGCTAAACCACTGCTGGCATACAGCCAGATATACAAGTAGTCTCAGACTGGATGCACATGGAGGAAAATGGTTGGAAATATCACAAGGCAAGTCTTGGCAAGAATGCCCAGTGATAACATAAATCATCAGGAATCCTGAGACGACTTGGCAGAGATCTAGTAAGGAGATGAAGAAACAACCTTTTAGGGGGTGAAAAAAAAAAGACTCCACAAGAGCCAAGTATGATAGAGACTTACTGTGGAAAACCTACATTCCGCCACGACTCCAAAGAAGTTACACAAGGAGAGAAGTAAAGGCAGGAGTATATTTGTGAAGAGATCCTATTTGGTCCAGGCTCTAGAATTAGAAATAAAAACAATATTTCCAATACAGACAACTCTTTAATAATGGCATCGGATACATTGAAGTGTACACAGTTGGTCCTTCTGCATTCCATAAAGCAAAAAGGTATCAATTTACCAATCCTAGAATATGATCAGATATTATGAAAATGTCCATGCTATTAACATTATGTATAATCTTACCAAAAATATTAACATAAAAGAAGAATAGTGAGCCATGCAACAAGCAGAGCTAAAGCAAAGCTTAATTTCACAATATAAAGCTTTGTGAAAGTTGAACAGCACAGACAACTCAAACTTTGAACAAATAAACATTGACACAAAAATAAGATAATTTTATGACACGTGGCATCAAAAGTGAACAAAAGTGAAAAAAATAAGATAACTTTATGACCCAGCGGCATCAAAAGTTAAAAAAAATAAATAACTTTATTACGCAGTGGCATCAAAACTAAAAAAAAAAAAAAAACGATAACTTTATGATGACCCCGTGGCATCAAAAGTTAAAAAAAAAAATAAGATAACTTTATGACACAATGGCATCAAAAGTAAAAAAAAAAATAAGATAACTTATGACACAATGGCATCAAAAGGAAAAAAAAAAAAAAAAAAAAAGATAACTTTACGACACAATGGCATCAAAAGTGAAAAGAAAAATAAGATAACTTTATGACACAGTTGCATCCAAAGTGAAAAAAAATAAGATAACTTTATGATGCATTGGCATCAAAAGTGAAAAAAAAAGATAATTTTATGCTGCAGTGGCATCAAAAGTGAATAAAGAAAATCATTCAATGTGATGAAAATGTATGTATTTTTGTGAATAATCTTATCAAACATCTCTAATGATGGACCATTTTTGAATAGAGATTTCCAGCACTCTTTTCTATTCTTGATGTTGAGGACTCGGTCGTCCTTTCATGTTTCTTCTTGGAAGCTCTGTGCACTCGCTCAAGGAATTCGTGAACACCTGAATAAGAGAAAGAAATAAGAGAAAGAAAAGAGTCAAATGTGTTTCAAACATTAACTTATTATCATGTCAGTGGGATTGTTTTTCATAAAAACTCATAAATTGAAAATAAGAAGATTACTTTTTCTCTCCCCCACTTTTTTCTCCTCTCTCTCTCTCTGTGCATGCACTTGCGCACACAGTTCAAGAGTACATTTAATTTCAATTTTTATATCATGCTGAAACATGATTGAGGCAGATGATGCAGATCAAATTGCAAAGGGCCTTGTATCTTTAACACCTTAGTGGCCGGCCTGACAGGGACCCTGGATCCCCTTAGTGCGATGAACATAGCTTAAATGCTTATCACATACAAAATTTTTAAGTCAGCACAAAGAAGGATAAGTTAGAGAAAAGTCGGAGCGGTTTACATTTTGGTCGGCCCAAACGCGAGAATACTTGTCAGTGGCATCAAGTCTGGCCCTCTGCTACAGTGCTGCAGAATATTGTGCACCAGTATGGATGAGGAGTAACCATACTAAACTT